>JAJOOR010004848.1:0-54943 GCA_036250505.1 Solanum acaule | reverse complement strand
CTATTTCCCGTTAATTAATGTTGAATGTACTTCCGCGACCGATGAAGTGTGATGACAAGTTTGAGAGGCTTGTTTGGGGTTCCTTCGGGTTCCTCATTCGCCATGTCACGTCTAGGCCCTAGGCTTGGGTCGTGACAGGTGGTCACCATGAGTAATGGTGCCACTTATAGAGGTGGAGGCAGTAGCCTCTTTAAGGTTTCCTCAAATTGGTTCCTCCACACGAGCCACTTCACGGCTGTGAATCCTTAGACAGCTCGTCGGAGTGACCTTGAACATGCCTTGGTGGTTGAGGGATGATGGAGGTTGGCTAAGACACTGCCTCAAGGCCCACGAGAGGGACCATGGCTCGTGGTCAAGACCACAACTCGTGGAGCCCTTTGTGGTGTTGCCTTGGGCGGGTGAGCTAAAGGCACAAGATGCCTAACTACTACCTCAAGACCATGGATGGGACAATAGCTCGTGGTCATGACCACGGCTCATGGAGCTCCACGTGGTCCCTGGTAGTTCACTTTAAGTAAGGGATATTTTGGGGATTTCATGTTTAAGTCCCATTCAAGTTTAGACTTCCGCTTTCCTTTATAAATATTTTTTGACTTAAATGTGTTTTTACTCTTATTGTTCTAATGTTTTATGTTATGATATGCTAAGTGTCTTACATGGTGCCTTTAGGGGTATTATATGCCTTGTTACATCTAGGGGGTACCCTTGGGTCGTGACAAACTTGGTAATTAGAGCACAAGGTTTAGAATGATTCTAGGATTATGTCTCATAAGCAATGTCTAGTACAGTCTTGTTCATAAGTGTCAAGCGCGCCACATTTATGAATGAGAGGCTATTAGATGTTAGGAAATTTCACTTCTTTCATTACTCTTAAGTCATGCCTTAGAGTTTAACTCTATAAAAGTCCCTCTCCTAATCCTTCTCTTGTGTCTTCAGGAAATGAATACACGAAGGGCTAACGCTAGAAGAATGGAGGGTGGCAATGTGAATGAGGAACTTCTTCAAGGTAATCAAGCTCCTCAGGTTAACCAAGATCCAGTTGATCCCGTGGTAGAGAATGTGACCCACGCGGAATTTTGGTCTACTATTCAAATGTTGGCTCAAGTTGTGATGGCTCAAGACAATAGAGAAGTTGTAGCTCCGCTCAATCCTAATATGAATTTTGCGGCTTCTAGATTGAGGGATTTTGCAAGAATGAACCCTCCCGTGTTTCTTGGTTCCAAAGTGGGAGAGGATCCTCAAGAATTTTTTGAAGAGGTCTATTAAATAATTGATGCCATGGGGGTGACTTCGGTAGAGAAATCGGAGTTAGCCGCTTACCAATTGAATAGTGTGGCTCAAGTATGGTATACTAAACGGAAGAACAATAGGCCGGTAGGAGCGGGTCCAACAGAGTGGGAAGTATTCAAATCGGCATTTATTGATAGGTTCTTTCCCCGAGAGTTCAGGAAAGCTAAAATGGAAGAATTCATTAACCTTCGTCAAGGAGATATGAATGTACATGAGTATTCTCCAAAATTTACTCAATTTTCCATGTATGCTCCAGCTTTAGTGGCGGATTCAAGGGATATGATGAGTAGGTATTTGGCAGGTGTGTTCCGATTGGTGATTTATTTCATCAACTTCAAGGGGCTAGCTATTTCTCCAAAATTGACCTTTGTTCGGGTTATTACCAACTAAGGGTGAGAGGGGTTGATATTCCAAAAACAGCCTTTAGGACCCGGTATGGTCACTATGAACTTGTGGTTATGTCATTTGGGTTGACAAATGCCCCGGTGGCATTTATAGATTTGATTAATAGAGTTTTTAGGCAATACCTAGACATGTTTGTGATTGTGTTTATCTATAATATTTTGATCTATTCAAGGAGTGAGAATGAACATATGGACCATTTGAGAATTGTGTTGCAAGTTCTTAAGGACCAGCAAATTTTGGTTAAGGTCCGTAGCTTTCCTTGGTCATATAGTGTCAAGTGGGGGTATTGAGGTAGATCCTATGAAGATGGATGCGGTCAAGAGTTAGCCTAGACCTCTAACTCCTTCCGACATTAGAAGCTTTTTGGGGTTGGCTGGTTACTATAGGAGGTTTATTGAGGGGTTTTCTTCCATTGCTTCTCCGTTGATGGCTTTGACTCAAAAGAAAGATAAGTTTGAGTGGTCGGACGCTTGTGAGAAAATCTTCCAAGAGTGGAAATATAGACTTACTTCCACTACGGTATTGACCTTATGAAGGGTACAAATGGTTTTGTGGAATATTGTGACGCTTCTAGAGTTGCGTTGGGATGTGTCCTCATGAAAAAAAATAAAGTGATTGTCTATGCTTTAAGGCAACTTAAAGTCCATGAGAAGAATTATCCCACCCATGATCTTGAATTGGCGGCGGTAGTATTTGCCTTGAAAATATGAATACACTACTTGTATGGAGTCGATGTGGTGTTTTCACCGATCACAAGACTCTACAATAAGTGTTTAGTCAAAAAGACTTGAATCTCCGACAAAGAATGTTGTTAGAACTTTTGAAGGATTATGACATGAGTGTCCTTTACCACCACGGCAAAGCTAATGTTGTAGCAGATGCACTTTGTAGATTGTCCATGTGTAACGTGACTCATGTAGAGGATGAAAAGAAAGAATTGGTTTGTGAGGTGCATAGATTGGCCCGACTAGGTGTCCAACTAGTGGATTCCACCAAGGGTGGTGTCATGGTCCGAAATGGTTTCGAACCTTCCTTTGAGATGGATGTCAAGTCTAAAAAAGGCCTTGATCCTATATTAGTCTAGTTGAAAGAGTCGGTACTCAAGAAGTCCGTTGAGGTTTTCTCCCATGGGGGAGATGGGGTGCTTAGGTACCAAGGTTGATTATGTGTTTCAGATATTGATGGTCTTAGGGAGAAAATTTTAAAAGAGGCTCATAGTTCTCGATATTCTATTCATCCGGGAGCCACCAAGATGTACCGTGATCTACGGGAAGTCTATTGGTGGAATGGTATGAAAAGAGATATTGTGGGATTTGTAGCCAAATGTCCTAATTGTCAACAAGTTAAGGTTAGCATCAAAGGCCGAAAGGCTTGTCCCAAAATATAAGTATTCCCACTTGGAAATGGGAAGATGTAAATATGGACTTTATTGTGGGTTTGCCTCGCTCCCGAAGGCAACATGATTGTATTTGGGTCATTATAGATAAGATGACAAAATTAGCCCACTTTGTTCCCGTTAAGTTTTGTCATTTGGCGGAAGACTATGACAAGTTGTATATAAGTGAGATAGTGAAGTTGCATGGGGTTCCTTTATCTATTATTTCGGATCAGGGTACTCAATTTACTTCACACTTTTGAAAGTCATTCCAAAAAGGTCTTGGTACTAAAGTTAAGCTTAGCACGACTTTTCACCCCAAATCGATGGGCAAGCAGAGCGTACCATCCAAACATTGGAGGACATGTGTTATAGATATCAAAGGTAATTCGGATGACCACTTTCCATTAGTGGAATTTTCTCCCTTTGAAGCCTTGTATGGTATGAGATGTAGGTCTCCGATTGGTTGGTTTGAGGTAGGTGAAATTGCTCTTATTGGTCCCAAATTGGTTTATGAAGCTATTGAGAATATTCGACTCATTAGAGAGAGGTTGAGAACGGCTCAAAGTAGACAAAAGTCTTATGCCGATGTGAGAAGAAGGGATCTAGAATTTGAAGTTAATGATTAGGTCTATTTGAAAATCTCACCCCATGAAGGGTGTGATGAGGTTTGGCAAGAAAGGGAAACTTAGTCCTCGGTATGTAGGACCATATCAAATTTTGCAACGTATTAAGAAGGTTGCCTATGAGTTGGATTTGCCAAATGAGTTGGCTCTAGTTCATCATGTATTTCATGTTTCTATGCTTAAGAAATGTATTGGAGATGTGGTATCCATCATTTCCTTAGAAGGGTTGGGAGTTGATGAAATCCTTTCCTATGAAGAGGTTCCGGTAGAGATCATAGATTAGCGAGTCAAGAGATTGAGAAACAAGGAAATAGTTTCCATGAAGGTTTTATGGAGAAATCATTTAGTTGAGGGTGATACTTGGAAGGCTGAGGCCGAAATGAAGTCCCGATACCCTAATCTCTTTCCTTTTACCCCTATTCAACCTTGAGGTAATTAGCTCCTCTTGAGTTTTACTGTTTTGGGAGTTATGTGTTTTATATGAGCTTTTCCATAATTTCCTTATGATATGCATGTTCTTGATGAAATTCATGTTTAGTAAGAAAATGAGTTTTATGATTTATGTGCCTCATGTTGTTATGCATTTAGTATGAGTTACCTATTTGACTTCATGAGATGAGTTGATGAACATGCTTTAGTATGCTTTTGAAAGTAAATGCATATTGGCTCCATGATGTTGTTTTGAGCATGATTTTAGTTGGAGAAGGTAGTTCCTCCTATGAATATGAGAAATGTTGAACTTTCATGCATAGTGGATTGGTAGATGTAGTTCCTAGTTCCTACTCCCTTGTATTGCATTGGTTATGTTTTAGATGGAGTTGAAGTTTCCTACATTCCAATTGTGCATTATTTTTATGTTTCATGCATGATGGGCTGCTAGTCTTGAGTCTTTACTTCCATAAGGTGTCTAGATCATCATTCGAGGATGAATGTTTCCAAGCAGGAGATATTGTAACACCCCAGAAATTCATAGGTTAAAACTAGAGCTAAACATTAAGGTTAGAGTCGTGAAGCCTTAAATGGCTCATGGGAGTGACCTTGAACATGCCTTGGTGGTTGAGGTTTGATGGAGGGTGGCTAAGCAGCTGCCTGAAGGCCCACGAGAGTGACCATGGCTCGTGGAGCCTTTCGTGGAGTTTCCTTAGGTGGGTGAGCTAAAGGCACAAGCTGCCTATATACTGCCTCAAGACCACGGATGGGACCAGGGCTCGTGGTCATGACCACGGCTTGTGGAGCCCCACATGGTCCCTGGTAGCTCACTTTAAGTGAGGGCTATTTTGGGGATTTCATGTTTAAGTCCAATTGATGTGGGGTAGTTTGGGTCACTATATAAGTCATTTTAAGTCAAAATACACCCATTCAACCCATTATTTCCAAAACCCCCAAATCAAATCCCTAAAGTTCATCTTTCTCAAAATTTCTCTCTCTAGAACCCAAGGAAGATTAAGAGGAAATTTAAAGCTAGGGCTTGAAGAAACAAGGCGTTTTCACTCAATTTCTTTGGAGAATCATAACTAAGGTATGGTAGTCCTTAATCCATGGATAGTTTTCATCCATGGAATCCCTCCCAACTCAATTTCAAAGATAGTAATTTCCCCAAAAGTTAGGATTTTACTCCAAGTCATGGATTCCTTTTCAAAATCGATTATACTGATTTAATTACTTGATATTATGATTGAAGTGAGGATTTATTATAGTTTTCAGATGAAATCTCCCTAGAATCCATGAAATCCCCATATCCCCAATTTATGACCTTGTCATGTGGGTGAATTGTAGAAAGAAGAGTATTATGGAATCATGCTTATAATAATTGTAGCAGTTGAATCATGTTATTATCCATGTCTAATATAGTAATTCTAAATGTGTTGATGGATTGTGATTTATGGTCCTTGAAAGGAAAAATATGAGAATTATGCATGACTATTAGAATTATGTATATGATTATGATATAGTTGTTCTGTAGTTGGCTGATTATCCTCCTGAACACAATTATGTATGAATATGATATGATGTGAAAGGTTTGTCACATGTAGTGATTCTAAGGTTGGAAGTCTAGTCTCACCTATTGAATCTATGAGCTTTAGTAGGAGTCATGTGGGATTGAGTGTCAAGAAATTCATCCATTATTACGAACTTAAGTCAAGACTTAATATGAACTCCATGGGAATTAATGCTTAGCACCGAGTGGATATTTATATGAGATGGAAGCCCTCACGATAGTAGAGGTCGGGTTTCTAGGAGCAATCTCTCCGATGGATTCCCTCACGATAGTAGAGGCAGGGTTTTCTAGTAGCAATCCCCTTATCCCATAAACTATGTGCCCACATAGGTCTTTAGCTAGTGGATCCACCTAAGCTAAGAGTATGGTTCTACCTTAGGCAAGTAGGACAACCCCTTTTTGGTGTGGGGTAGACATCGGACTCCATGTTTAGCTCACGTGGTCTATGTCAGTTAAGGCTAATCTCCCTTTATGATAGTATGAACAAGAATATGAAATATGAACTATAGTTACTCAAGAAGCTTTACTTAGTATGGTTAGGATTATGGATTCTTTTCATGCATTGCAAAAGTACGCTTTCAGGGTATTTAGGGTATGTTTCTTCCATGGTATGATGATTTATGAGTTGACTACACTTATGACTTATGCTTTTCCATGATTTTCAAAATGATGCTTTAAATTAGTAAATTGCATGCATTCAACTAAAATGTCCATTTTAGCATGTTTTCAAGGTTTTTATGCATGGCTATCATACTTAGTGCATTTTTGTACTAACCCATATTTTCCTACATTTTTCCAAAGTATAAGGTCCGGTTCTTAAGGTGGTCATCATTTGATTCGAACTGGGATTTGACTATTCTCGTTGCTTGTGGTGAGTCCTAAATATTCGAGGACGGGAGATTTAGTTAAGTTTCATTCTTGTATTTTCATTTTCGGATTATGTTGTTTTGGGCTGTGACCTTATTTTGACTCAAATATTGTAATAGATGGCTAACTGAGACAAGTCTAGACTTCCACTTTCCTTTATAAAGATTTTTGGATTTAAATACGTTTTTACTCTTATTGTTCTAAAGCTTTATGTTATGATATGCTAAGTGTCTTACATGGTTCCTTTAGGGTTATTATGTGCCTTGTTACGTCTAGGGGGCATCCTTGGGTCGTGACACTTAGGCGGCCTTGGCCCTTGTCTTGGCCCTTGGCCTTTTGCCTTTGCTCTTTCCCTCCTTCCTTGACTCTAACCTTAACGTTTAACTCTAGTTTTAGCCTATTAATTTCTGGGGTGTTACAATATCTCCCTCTTGGGAACATTCGTCCTCGAATGATGATCTAGACACCTTACGGAAGAAAAGACTCGAGACTAGCAGTCCATCATGCATGAAACATCAAAATAATGCACAATTCAAAGGAGGAAACTTCAACTCTATCTCAAACATATTCAATGCAACACAAGGAAGTAGGAATTACATCTAAAAACCCGTTATTCATGAAACTCAACATCTCTCATATTCATAGGAGGAACTTGTAACACCCCGAAATTTAGTGAGTTGAACTAGTGAGTTCTAGAGCCTTTCGTAGGAGTTTTGGTGTGGTGTATGAGGATTAAAATCAAAAGAAATGGCTCCTGTACTTTGAGTAGGGGTTTTAGGGGTTAAACGTCTAGGTATGACTCCCGAAGGGGTCCTTGAGGGGGAACCCCAAAAACAGTCCCCAAAACTGTCAAATTTGTGACCTACGGATGGCCATCTACGGCCAGTAGATCAAACCACGCCCCGTAGGTCATGGGCGTAGGTCAAGGGCTGTTAAGGCCTGCCAAGGGAAGCCTCAGGTTCAAACCACGAAGGTGCAGCATGTCCAGTAGATCAACCTACGGTCCGTGGATGGAGTAGCATAGGTGCTGCCAGTTTTCAGCTTTTTAGTTTTAAGTTAGGTGTTTGGGAATTAATTAGTTACTTAATTAAGGGCTTAGGGGGTCGGTTAATTAGTTAAATAACCACCTACAAATACCTAATAAGACCCTAATACTAAGTCATTAGCTCATTCAACTTTGAACCCCCAAATTACTCTCAAGAAATTCTCTCTCTAGAATTGAAGAAGATGAGAAAAGAAGAGGGGCAGCAGCTAGGGTAGAATTCACCATTGATTCAAGATTTTTTAGGGATTTGATTCAAGGTATGTTAATCTTATTCGTCTATGGGTTCTTCCACCCATAGAGCCCCCCTTAGGTATCCCCGAATTGTGAAGTCAAAAACCCAATTATAGCTAGGGTTGATCTTACATTGTGGGTAAGGCTTAGGTATCATTTCAAACTAGTGGATAATACCTAAATAAAATTTTATTGACATTGAATTGTAATATTTTGATGAATTCATGTGATTTCTATGGTAAACCCTAGTCTAATTTGATGAATGTGATAATTGTGGGTTGATGCCATTAGAGGTGAAATTGAAGGTTCATGAGTGATCTTCCTAAATCAAGGTCTTGTATAGTAATTGATCAAAGTTAGGGTCATCTAATCATGAATTGAACTATAATTGATTGAATAGGAAGGATCTTGACTTGTAAAGATGAAATTGAACCCTTATGACCAATTACGACTAGAATCACCTAGTTATGAAGGATGTGATTGCAATACCTTAAAATCTAGGTATAATGACAAGATCAAGATAGAAAGCTTTGAGTATAAGGCTTGTAGTCATGAATGTTGATCACTAGGGTTTGAAGGTAAATCCAATATGATGAACTCTGAATGTTAAGTCTTTGAGAGTAAAGTCTATTTGTGAGATTAGAAGATTAAAGTATAGAATTGTGGTAGAAGGCCTATACCTACCTAATCTACATTATGAGTCCTTAAGTGCAGTAAGTGATAGAATCACTTGAGTTATGCTAGTGTCCATGTCTAATGTAGAATTCTAGACATGACATTATGCATGAACATGATATGACATGAAAGGTTCTCTCACATAGAATGATTCTAGGTTGACTAAGAACCTGAAATGAATCAAAACATGTTAGTCTAGAATAGCTTGAAGTTGTGACATATGTTCCCTTCATGTATAGCTTGGCTTAACAGGATAAGACCAAGATTAATAGCTTGGGATGGAGGATCTATACTCTCCTAAGGTATATCTTGACTTGGAATTATTAGGATGCCTTCATGTGTAGCTTGATTTGGTAAGACAAGACCATCTCTTAGTAGCTTAGGATTGAGGAATTATGCTCTCCTAAGATTAGCTTGAATTAGCATTGGTAGAATGCTTTTCGTGGTAGCTTGACTTAGTAGTATTGATGGTAACCTAGGATTGAGGAAACCTATACTCTCTTATGGATAGCTTGAACTAGCATTGTAAAATGCATTTCATGGTCGCTTGATGTGGTTAGGCCAAAACCATTTCATGGTAGCTTTAGGATTGAGGCAATATACTATCCTAATGGTAGCTTGACTAGAAGTAGTCATAGTAGCTTGGGATTGAGATTCATACTCTCCTAAGGATAGCTTACATTAGAATCTTGGTGTTTCTGTAAGGTTAGCTTGAGTTAGTAGTACTCATGGTAGCTTGGGATTGAGAATCATGCTCTCCTAAGGATAGGTTGCATTACCATCATATGATGCATTTCATGGTAGCTAAGATGGGACAATTCTACCCTTCCTTGAATAGCTTGGACTAGTATGATAGTATGTCTCCATGGTAGCTTGACTTAGCAGAGTAAGGTCATGTTAGTTAGATTATAAGCTTGGTCTAGCCTAGTAGGGTGGTATTCCTTGGTAGCCTTGAATTGATGTCTTGTGCGCATTCATGTGTGATGACTTGCCTAGTACTAACTATAGAAGTACCTTTTATGAATAGAAGCAAGTACTCTAGAGGGACAAGTTCCCAACTAGTGAACATTCATGATAGTCTAAAGGAGTACTTAGTGTGGGTAGTAGTATGGGATGCTACCCATACATGGCACAAGTATGTCTTGAGGCTAGTTGTGAAGGGTTCTCTTATGTAGTATGACTTAGCTTGGGTTTTTTCCATAGATGCCTTCCAAGACATGATTGACTAAGGTGATAGATCGCTTGTCTTTATGAAGTAAGCTAATAAGTAAAACCTAAGGAGGGTGAATGTGACTAGAATGACTTCAAGGTTATGCTTAGTGTGAAGGGTAGTATGGGATGCCTTTCATGCATTGCACAAGTGTGCTTTTGAGGTTACCTAGAAGTATGGTGCCCTTATGGTAAGGAAGCTTAAGACTTAACCATGTATATAGACTATGATTAAGATGACCAAAAAGGGATACTTGGCTTGGATAGTATTATGGGATGCTATTCTTGCTTTGCACATGTATGCTATTGAGGTTACTTGAGAATGGTACTATTATGGTATGGATAACCAAGGGTCAATTATGCTTATATGATTATGGCTTATCTCCAATGCTCATTAACTATGTCTTATGTTGACTTATGTTTATATGATGCCTATGTTGGATTCCGTGCTATGACTATGGTGATTATGTTATGACTATGTTATTATCTCTTATGCTTATGTTTTATGTAGACTAACCATTTGAGATGCTCTTATGATGTTGTTCTAGCTTTCATACTTGTTACATTTTGTACTAACGCATATTGTGTACATTATAATCAAATGTAGGGTTGAGGAGATTGAGTTGGTTTGAAGGCTAGGTTTCCAAGAATCAAGAAGAGTTGAACAGTTGGTGAGTCCTTATAGCTTCGAGGACAAACCCATGTTTCCCTTTTATGTCATTTCTTATGTTTTAGACTTTGTATGGGCTGCGTCCTGATGCTCATCGTGACCTACGGCACTAACCTACGGTTTGAGTGTCTACGATCGTCGATAGTATAGTAAACCAACTAAAGGTTGGGATCGTCTCCCAAGGGAGCGGTTTTGAGAATTTATAGAAAAATAAAATTTAGCTCAAATTAGTCGTAGCTAAAGAGATTTACGAACAAAAAGATAGTAAATTAAAGGGAGTGACACAAAAGTGTCAAATACCAAATGGGGGTTTTGTCACAAGTAGTAAAAATAGCAAAAATTAACAAGAAAATCAAGTATGGGGAAATGTTCTTGGGGTGTGACCACAATACAAGTTGAGATAAATCGTTGGGTACATGCTTTAAATAGGAAATTTGCAAGATAATAGTGACTAGGCTAAGCTTTAGATGAAAATAAGTTCCCTCTCGGACACCCATTTGCCGCCTGAAGACTAGCCTATGCCTTACCCCACTCACTCTCTCGATCTGAGAGTTAGGATATGGGACAAGGGCTTACCCTCTCGGGCAGAACCTCATGTCGACCCACTCCTTAGGTCATCAGTGTAGTGGTGTTGGTTTCGCGACCTCCCTCTCGGGCGAGCTGAAAACACATGGGTGGTTTTGTATTTGCAACTACAAACCTATTAAATTAAACCACAACCACGAGGTGAAATCACCATTAAAATACATCTACCCTATCAACAAGCAAGACCCAACAACAATATCAACACATATTTGCTAAATCACACCCCAAGAATGGGGGTTTTTAGCCACACATCAAGAAAAAATAAAATACACCTAAAATGATACTGAAATCAAATGGGTATAAGAAATTAAACCTTGATTTAACCAAAGGAAGAAGAATGGAGAAGACCCACTTCCAACATAGGGAAGATGAAATCCTTCTCTTTTCAAGTCTCCCACAAAATCCTCTCCAAACTTGAGAGAAAATATCTAAAAACGTACTATTCTATTCTAAAAATAATAATAATGGTTCGAAACTTCTAAAAATTAATAAGAAGTTTAGTATTTATAGCCATCAGAAATTAGTGCTCGCAGATAGTTCGGCGAGGTTAGTCGAGTCTGCCGAATGACTCGGCGACTCGCCCTTCTTCTGTCTCATCGCCGTTTAGTGCTTGCCTTCATTATCTTCACGTTCTGGACCATTGGGCGGTATAGTATTGCTTCGCGGAACTATTCAGCGAAGCGCCGACTTCTTCGTTCATTGCATTTTTGATCCTCTTCCTTCAGGGCTTCGTATACTGGAACAAAGGGCGGAGTCTGTCCTTTCGGCGAATCGCCAAAGGTGCTTGGTAATGCTCAGGCTTCAGCTTCTTCGTTCTTTTTAGCCTTTTTGTTCTTTTTTGCGCCTAAGTGTCCATGCTTCCACTAAAACTTCAAATACCTGAAACTTAAGAGTTTTCATCAGATATTGAGACAAAATATGCATTCGAGGACACTATTTCTATCAAAATAAAGCCCTAAATGTGTCCAATTTGTGGACTTATCAACACACCCAACTTAAACTTTTGCTCGTCCTCAAACAAACTTAAGTTCAGCCATTCAAAAAGGGTGTCTCAAGCAGTGCTACACAAGACTCAATCATGAATGCACACAACAAGATTCAATTTACTTATGCACGGATCAATAGTGTACTCAAAGAATCAGGTTGTGACACACCATTACCAAAGATTCTCATGCTCGCATTACTTGCTAGTTGTGCAAGTTCAAGCTCAACAAAAAGTATCTAAATGCCTTCACATGAAGAATGATTCCATATTCACACACAGAGGTTAATCAATTCAAGATCAGGAATCAGATGCAACGCTCACACTCAAAAAGAGGAACACAATGCATGTTTTCACCCATAGGTTTGCCCTTATTTTCCAATCGACTTTCGATTCGGGTTCCTCAAGATCAAAAAGGTCTTTCTTAGGCTTGTAATGGGATTGAGTGCAAAGGTATGGTCATTTAGGCTTAGAGACTTTTTCCTCGTGAGTTGTGGTATTCTCAAGGCATTCCCTTCTTTTCCTTTTATCAATTCTTTTTCTAGTGCTTCTAAGTCACCTTCTTATTCACCTTCATGGATTGCTGGGAAATTCGATGTCCTTCGTACTTTATTCCACTTTTTTTTTTTACTTTTTTTTTAATTGAAGGGGTTCCATTTTTATGCAAAACCATGGGTTAAGGTGGAGTTTTCTTGCACTTCTTGACTTCTCCTTTTCCTTTTCAGCACACCCCTAAGTTGGCTATTCGGTTAAACCACAAATCAAGAGGATTATAGGTAATGGATCAAGTAAGGTCTAGGTTTCATCAAGGTTCTTCCAAAGAAAGGAAAAGCTCAAAGGGTGTTCAAAAAATTTTCACACGTTCACGGGTAGGCCACAAAAGAGGTATATGTCAAATTTGGCTCACACTCTTTAAAGTTGCCTAAGATCATTTCAAGAGGACACCTTTCTAAATCAATCAGACTAACGGGGAAAATTCTAGGTTTATTCATGTAAGTTTCAAAGCAAGCTAATCACAGAAGGCATCGACACTTATGTCAAAAAAGACTGCACACTTTCGCTAGTGTGCAACGGTCATTACAAGAGAATCAATTTGATAAATGGATAATCACAACGAGATGCAAAGAGTTCACATATTGTCTATGCAACTTCATTTGGCCTCATCGTAGCCGTACATTCATGTTCGTTCAATTGAGAGCACTATTCAAGTCATCAGTATTGATCGAAACCGAGACTCAAATTTTTTTGCGAAAGAACAACCACATTCAATTTACAAGGAGTTGTAGAAATGTGCAAATAATTCAAAAAATTTCGAAAGGGTCAAAATCATTTGCAATTAAAACAAAAGGGAGCCATGAGCTCAAACATCCACAAAAATAGTGTAAAAACAGTTATAAATAGAACAACCCAAATATATACAAAGCAACAAAAACACCAACACATAAGGTGTGGGCCTCACCCACCACAAATAAAATCATTTGTCCTCAAATGCAAGAAATAAGAATCCAAAAGTAGATGTAAGCAAGATAGAGAGGAGAGTAGAGAAAGGTTCTGGCTACGCAGTCTCTTTATCTGTTGGGGCATCAGTGCCCGGAGTAGTCTCAGATGGAAAAGCACTGTCAACTTCACTAGGGGCTGTTGTGGACGTAACTATCTCTACTAGATCTGTCAGATCTCTGAATATGCTCGCATCTTGGCTCTCTCTTATATCCTCGACCTGTGCTCCTATCAACTCCTCGTTGGTTTATGCATCTGACTCTGCTTTTGCTGCACCATCCCCTTGCACATCTCCGGTGGTCACATGAACATCCTTTTCATCTGCTCTCTCTATGAGTGAAGTGAAGTGGTAGACTTAAGGTAATCTGCGTCCTTCCTCAAACTTGCAATCTCGTCTTTTAGAGCCGTCACCTCAGAGGTTTTCCGTTGTATACTCTCATAAAAAGTTTGAATGGGAGTAAGTGCTGCTAGTATGGCCCTGTCAATCATCTCTGGAACAGACCTTTCCAGTCTGGTAGCTCTCACATCCGCTGAATAGGACAACTTCCCCATCTTCAGAATTATGGCCTGAGTGATTTTAGCAGGCTGGGAGGATGAGGAAACATCTGGAGCCTGTGAGGAACAAGAAGAAGGAGCTGGTATACCTGGGGTCAGAGGCTGGGATGGACGAATGTGTCTCTGCTGATAATGAGTCAATATTGACCTCTGGAGAAGTATCTGTTGGGGCTACTCTTCTCATGTCATCTTTCTCTCGTGTAAATTCTGCTTCTATACGCTAGAGGAAGATGCAGTGACTTCTATATCGCTAGCAGGCTCTTGGGGTACTCCAGCACACCGGCATAACTCAGTAATCAGAACAGGAAATGGCAGGGAAGTCTGTGTCTGTTTGGCTCTCAAAGCCATCTCCTATGAAACCAGCAGTTCCAGGTCGATCCGCCTCCTGGCCATGACAGAACCAAGGCAAGCCGCCTTAGGATGACGCAGAATGGACTCGTTCTAGGATGGCATGATAGTGCTACTGATGAAGTCAAACCAGTACCAGGAGGCGATGTTCATATCCCTCTTCTCAATAGGAGCTCCCACATTCAACCACCTCGGGGTGATGTCAGAAATCATCGGAGCTAACCAACCCTTCAGATCATCTAGGGATGAAACAATAGGCAAACCCTGCTAGGGTAGTACCGAGTGCAGCGGTCGACCTAATACAGCATTAATATGCTCGCTGTGACACTCCACCTCCTTGCCTCTAACTAGAACCGACTTCACTAGTCAGAACTCACTAGCCTTTTTCTTATTTTTCGGGACCAACTTCCCATAGGCTAAGTAGAATTCCCAGACCCAGGAAGGAATGTAAGAGCCTCGTGGCCTGGTGAACTATTCGAACTCATGATAACTGAGTGTGTCAAGCACCTCAGTATGCTTACCATCCAAACCCTCTACAGATAGTAACTTTTCTTCTAGAATGGTTCGTAAACCATCGCCTTTTAGTCTGTTCAGTAACCTGGGTGGAGGTGGAGCTACAGGGAGTGCAGGAGCCGCTGGAGCTGGTGCTAGAGTTGGCACTGATTCGGTAGTCGGGGGAGTGGCAGTTGAAAGGGTTCCGGTAGCTGTGGGCTGATTTCTAACCCTAAGTTCCTCCCTTCGATTTATCAAAGGTTGCTCATCCTCCGGCTCAAAACAGTTGGTTCAACATTTGTGCCCTTCCTAGCGATGTGCTTTTTTTCATTTGCCTTTATTTCCCGATGGTATATCTTTCTTTCTTTTATGTGAAGATCGTGATCCTCCTTCATTGATTGTAATTCCCGTTGCCTTTTTCTAAGGTGGTACGTTTAGGTTTGTGCATACCATATCTTCAAAAATTTGGAATTAGTCAGAAGAATAATCACATTAAAACACAAAAAATCTGAAGGAGAAAGGTTTGTCGATCAGTCGGCGAATTGCCAAATATCTTTAGCGAGCTAGGTCGAACTCGCCGAAGAGGTTAGTTTGAAATCTAGGTAAATAAGCGATGAAATAGTCTATATGTCTAGTCGCCGACTACCTTTGGCGACCACGGATGTGTCCGCCGAAAGTTACAGATATACCAAAACTATGGACATGAATGAAGGGCGATCTAAGGTCAGTAGGTACACCGCCGAATCATTTGGGGAGCACGACCCAGCTCGCTGAATGATTCACTGTGCCTATTTTTCAACCCACTTCTTAGAATCGAACTTTCAAGCACTGAAAATGAAATTAAAGCATGCAGACATGAAATTAACACAAGACCCACGCTTCCTATCATTCCGGAATACTCAGACTTCTTCCGGTCCTACCTAATTTTGGCCATTTAACTACGATCACCCTTTAGAATGTCATCACCCATTCCTTCATTGAGCAACTTTTGTTATTTCGCACAAATGTGGACTCTTTAAGTGTTACCCAGCTAATGCAATGACAATTGAGCGGGACCCATTTCCATCGCAATCAAATTAAAGCACAAACAACAAGGCATTCGACTATTAAAATATTTCAAGCAACTAAATTTGGATTACACATAGCATATCAACTTATTTCTATCATAGAGGCCCGGCACACGTCATCTTGATACTACAATTGCAAAAGAGTGCAAAAACTTTTAAGATAAATTCGGGGTTTTATGGGCTAACCTTTAATGTCGATCAAATTGCTTTTTGAAATGCTAGGCAGCAAAGAGATCCAACCTCAAGCACTATTTTCCAATTAAAATACTAATGTAAAGGTAAAAATCTAAGAAAAATTGCCTTTAGTGTGATTTTTGTGGAGTTTGAGACGAGGGAAAGTGAGAGATTCAAACATTTTGACCTTTTGCCTTTATATAACCGTTCAGTTCTCTGTCATTCGGCGACGTTAGTCTTATCGATAATAAAATCGATGATGCGCCGAACGCATACTTACCTCGCTGAGTTTTACAAGACATCCCTTATTTTGGGGTCCCAACGGCGGACTAAGTTGGAGTCGTCGATAGATTCGGTGACTCGCCTACTGGGTCCTTGGCTCGCCAACTTACACTTCTCAACACCTTTCTCATTTTACCATACAAAATCAGCACACCATTATTCGAACAAAATAATTAAAAGCAGTAAAACCTTGGGTTGCCTCCCAAGAAGCGCCTTATTTTACGTCGTGGCACGACGTAAGTTCTATCTCACTCTCCGTTATAGGGGTTATCCCCAGTGTCACTAGGTGACCCCAATATGTCATTTGGGTGGAGATGAGGTACTGCAAAACTCATGAATGAACTGATTAACTGGATTGATCTAGAGTTAGATCCAATCATTTGATTCAACACTTCAACATTCTCCTTCATTTCTTCCAACACCCGATCTTGATAGGTGATCTTTTGGAGAATGATTTGAAGTGTCTCCTCGACACGATTTTTCTCCCCATTTCTATACTTCTTCCGCTCATGAGGGGGTGTGTACCTCCCCCTGCTATTGCATTGGACTTCCACCTCTGAGATTTTGGTTGCCAAGTCGTTTAGCTGAGATGCCAGGTCGGTCACCATGAGGTCATTTTGGACTCCCTGGCTTATTTCGACCAATTTGCCACTACTCTGCTCAGCCATACTTATCTAAATGGACGACTTAACGAAAAGCAAAACTAAACGTAAGGTTAGTAAATTACTACTAAGGAGAAAAAAAAGTCTACTAATCTAAAAATTCTCAAATAACACCACTCCCCGGCAGCGGCGCCATTTTTTATGCTTATCGTGACCAACGACACTAACCTACGGTTCGTGTATCTACGATCATCAATAGTATAGTAACCCAACTAAAGATTGGGGTCATATTCCAAAGGAGTAGTTTTGAGAATTTATAGAAAAATAAAATTTAACTCAAATTAGTCGTAGCTAAAGAGATTTAGGAACAAAAACATAGTAAATTAAAGGGGGTGACACAAAAAATTCAAATATCAAATAAGGGTTTTGTCACAGGTAGTAAAAATAGCAAAAATTAACAAGAAAATCAAGTATGGGGAAATGTTCTTGGGGTGTGACCACAATTCAAGTTGAGATAATCGTTGGGTACATGCTTTCAATAGGAAATTTGAAAGATAATAGTGACCAGGATAAGCTTTAGATGGAAATAAGTTCCCTCTCGAGCAACTTACCTCGTTCCAAATGGGTTCCTCTCGGGCACCTATTTGCCGCATGAAGACCAGCCTACGCCTTACCCCACTCACTCCCTCGAGCGGAGTGTTAGGATATGGGACTAAGGCTCACCCTCTTGAGATGAACGTCATGTCGACCGACTCCTTAGGCCTTCAGTCTAGTGGTCTTGGTTTCGCGACCTCCCTCTCGGGCAAGCCGAAAATACATGGGTGGTTTTGTATTTTCAACTACAAACCCATTATATTAAAACACAACCACTAGGTGAAATCACCATTAAAATACATCTACCCTATCAGCAAGCAAGACCCAACAACAATATCAACACATATTTACTAAATCACACCCCAAGAATGGGGGTTTTTAGCCACACATCAAGAAATAACAAAATACACCTAAAATGATAATAGAATCAAATGGGTATAATAAATTAAACCTTGATTTAAGCAAAGAAAGAAGAATGGACAAGACCCACTTCCAACTTGTGGAAGATGAAATCCTTCTCTCTTCAAGTTTCCCACAAAACCCTCTCCAAACTTGAGAGAAATTATCTAAACACGTACTATTCTATTTTGAAAATTATAATAATGGTTTGGAACTTCTAAAAATTAATAAGAAGTTTAGTATTTATAGCCATCAGAAATTAGTGTTGGCGGATAGTTCGGCGAGGTTAGTCGAGTCCGCCGAATGACTCGGCGCCTCGCCCTTCTTCTGTCTCATCGCCGTTTAGTGCTTGCCTTCAGCATCTTCACATTCTGGACCATTGGGCGGTATAGTATTGCTTCGCGGAACTATTCGGCGAAGCGCCGACTTCTCCTTTCATCACCTTTTTGATCCTCTTCCTTCAGGGCTTCGCATACTGGAACAAAGGGTGGAGTCTATCCTTTCAGTGAATCGCCAAAGGGTCTTGGCGATGCTTAGGCTTCAGCTTTTTCATTCTTGTCAGCCTTTTTGTTCCTCTTTGCGCCTAAATGTCCACGCTTCCACTAAAACTTCAAATACCTGAAACTTAAGAGTTTTCATCAGATAGTGAGACAAAATAAGCATTCTAGGACACTATTTCTATCAAAATAAAGCCCTAAATTAGTCCAATTTGTGGACTCATCACGTCCCAAGACTTTTATTCATGAGTTTAAATAGATGGTTTGAGACAAAGGTTTAGTAAAGACTTCTACTTTCTTATGAAAATGTTTTTGATTGTATGGTTTTAAAGAAATTTTAAATTTTCCATACTTTTCTGATATCTTATGTTATGATGATGCTAAGGGTTGTATGAGACCCCTTCGGGGTCGACTACGACGTGTTACGTCTAGGGGTTACCTTTGGGTCGTGAATAACTTGGTATTAGAGCATAAGGTTTTGGGATAAATTTTAGGATGTCTCAAACCACGTCTAGTAGAGTCTTGTGCATGGGTGTGAGTTGCGACACGTTTTATGAATAGGAGTCTATTGGATGCTTAGGAAACTTCACTTCTTCATTCTCCAAGTCATGCCATAGATCTATAAGGTCTCTCTCATATTCCTTATCCGATGGTCATTAGGATATGACTACTCGAAGGGCTTATGCTACAAGGAGCGAGCGAGAAAGGTTGGTTGTGATACCAATTATGGCTTTGTGACTTCAGAGATTTGAGGTGATAGATTGTGATATTGTCTTCAATATGAGTGATGCTTCATTGTTGCCTTTATGTTATGAAAGATGTTTAGAAGAAATTGTGTAGGCTTACTCCCACAGGGGAGATAGTGTGCCTACCTAGCAAGGTGATAGTGAGGTTATGTTTAGTTGTTGCTAAGACTCGACTTAGTCATGATAAGTTTTGAAGTATGTTGATAGATTGGTTGAATAGGGTGCTTAAGTAATGCCTAGATTGGTTGAGTGAATAAGACTCCTCTAAGAAGGGTATAAGTGTAATTCACAATGGTTTAGGATCATCTTGTGTTATGGATGTAAAAGCTTAAGTGATGACTTACTCCGACCTTAGAATTGAAAGAATTGATGTTTGGAAGAGTTTGTATAGGTTAGCTCCCAAGGGGGAGATAATGTGCTTAGATAGCAAGGTTGTTGAGTATCTTTGATGTTCATGAATTAGGGTTGCTATAGTTGTAGTGAGAGTGGCCACATGATGAAAGATTGCCCTAAGGCTAAGTTACAATGAGAGAAGGTAAGCAAGTTGCCTCTAGTAGTGGGGATGTGTAGCCTCAAAAGAAGAATAGGTTTTATGCTCTCCAATCTAGAGAAGATCAAGAGTGATCTCCTCATGTCCCTTCCGGTATGTGTTTCATGCTCTAGTAAAATTTCCAGATTTCTTGTCTTTTATGACTTGTTATGTTGGACTTTGAAGTTGTTTTTAGTATGCATGATGTTTAGAAAAGTTTGGGTAGGCTTACTCCCAAGAGGGGGATAGTGTGCCTATCTAGTAGGGTTATTGTGTGCTTTATGTGTTGCCATGATTTCCTTATATGCATGTTCATGAAATTTCTTAGGTCTTGTTAGAAATGGCTTGTATACATTGTGTCATCATGTTGTGGTGCATTTGAGTAGAACTGCATATAGGCTTCATGAATTGAATTATGAGCATGCCCTAGTTGTTGGAGTTGAAAGGTTCCTCCTTGAAAAAATGCTTTATGAGAAGAATTTTGCATTTAGGCTCCATGAGTGTGTGTTGAGCATGTTTTAGCTAGGAGATGTTAGTTCCTCCTTGAGAATGAGTAGATATAGAGTTTCATGCATTTTTGGTTGGTAGAAGTAGTTCCTACTCCCTTGTGTCACATTGAATGTATTTAGCTTGGAATCGAAGTTTCTTCTTTGGTAGTGTGCATTAGATGTAGTACATGAATAATGGTCTGCTAAGTTAGTTTTTTTACTTTAAGAAGTGTTTAAAGTGTAATTCGAGGATGAATGTTCCCAAGTAGCGGACAATGTAACACCCCGGAATTTAGTGAGTTGAACTAGTGAATTCTAGAGCCTTTCGTAGGAGTTTTGGAGTGGTGTATGAGGATTAAAATAAAAAAATGGCTCCCGTACAAAGAATAGGGGCATTAGGGGTTAAACGTTTGGGTATGACTCCCCAAGGACCACCCAAGGAGTCCTTGAGGGGGGACCCCAAAACTGTTAAATTTGTGACCTACGGATGGCCATCTATGGCCAGTAGATCAAACCACGCCCCGTGGGTCATGGGCATAGGTCAAGGCCTACCAAGAGAAGCCTCAGGTGCAAACCACGAAGTTGCAGCATGTCCAGTAGCTCCACCTACGGTCCGTAGGTGGAGGGGCTTAGGTGCTGCCAGTTTTCAGCTTTTTAGTTTTAAGTTAGGTGTTTGGGAATTAATTAGTTAATTAATTAAGGGCTTAGTGGGTCAGTTAATTAGATAAATAACCACATATAAATACCTAATAAGACCCTAAAACTAAGTCATTAGCTCATTCATCTTAGAACCCCCAAATTACTCTCAAACAATTCTCTCTCTAGAAGTGAAGAAGAAGAAGAAGCTAGGGTCGAATTCACCATTGATTCAAGCTTTATTTAGGGATTTGATTCAAGGTATGTTAAGCTTATTCATCTATGGGTCCTTCCACCCATAGAGCCCCCTTAGTTATCCCCCAATTCTGAAGTCAAAAACACACTTATAGCAAGGGTTGATCTTACATTGTGGGTAAGGCTTAGGTATGATTCCAATCTAGTGGATAATACCTAATTATGATTGTATTTACATTGAATTGTGATATTATGAAGAATTCATGTGATTAATGTGGTAAACCCTAGTCTAATTTGATGAATGTAATAATTGTTGGTTGATGCCATTAGAAGTGAAATAGAAGGTTCATGAGTGATCTTCCTAAATCAAGGTCTTGTATAGTAATTGATCAAAGTTAGGATCATCTAATCATGAATTGAACTAGAATTGATTGAGTAGGAAGGATCTTGACTTGTAAAGATGAAATTGCACCTTTATGACCAATTATGACTAGAATCACCTAGTAATGAAGGATGTGATTACAATACCTTGAAATCTAGGTATAATGATAAGATCAAGATAGAAAGCTTTGAGTATAAGGCTTGTAGTCATGAATGTTGATCACTAGGGTTTGAAGGTAAATCCAATATGATGAACTCTGAATGTCTAGCCTTTGAGAGTAAAGTCTATTTGTGTGATTAGAAGATTAAAGTATATAATTGTTGTAGAAGGCCTATACCTACCTAATCTACATTATGAGTGCTTAAGTGCACAAAGTGATAGAATCACTTGAGTTATGCTAGTATCCATGTCTAATGTAGAATTCTAGACATGACATTATGCATAAACATGATATGACATGAAAGGTTCTCTCACATAGATTGATTCTAGGTTGACTAAGAACCTAAAATGAATCAAAGAATGTTAGTCTAGAATAGCTTGAAGTGGTGACATATGTTCCCTTCATGTATAGCTTGGCTTAATAGGATAAGACCAAGATTGATAGCTTGGGATGGAGAACCTATTCTCTCCTAAGGTATAGCTTGACTTGGCATTGTTAGGATGCCTACATGTGTAGCTTGATTTGGTAAGACAAGACCATCTCATGGTAGCTTAGGATTGAGGAACTATGCTCTCCTAAGACTAGCTTGAATTAGCATTGGTAGGATGCTTTTCATGGTATCTTAAGTTAGTAGTAGTCATGGTAGCCTAGGATTGAGGAAAGCTATACTCTCCTATGGATAGCTTGAACTAGCATTGTAAAATGCATTTCATGGTAGCTTGATGTGGTTAGGCCAAGACCATTTCATGGTAGCTTTAGGATTGAGGCAATATACTCTCCTAATGGTAGCTTGACTAGAAGTAGTCATGGTATCTTGGGATTGTGATTCATACTCTACTAAGTATAGCTTACATTAGCATCTTGGTGTGCTTGTAAGGTTATCTTGAGTTAGTAGTACTCATGGTAGTTTGGGATTGAGAATCATGCTCTCCTAAGGATAGGTTGCATTAACATCATAGGATGTATTGCATGGTAGATAGGATGGGACATTTATACCCTTCCTTGGATAGCTTGGACTAGTATGATAGTATGTCTCCATGGTATCTTCATTTAGCATAGTAAGGTCATGTTAGTTAGATTATTAGCTTGGTCTAGCCTAGTAGGGTGTTATTCCTTGGTAGCCTTGAATTGATGTCTTGTGCTCATTCATGTGTGATGACTTCCCTAGTACTAAATAGAGAAGTACCTTTTTATGAATAGAGACAAGTAGTCTAGAGGGACAAGTTCCAACTAGTGAACATTCATGATAGTCTAAAGGAGTACTTAGTGTAGGTAGTAGTATGGAATGCAATCCATACATGGCACAAGTATGACTTGAGGCTAGTTGTGAAGGGTTCTCTTATGTAGTATGACTTAGCTTGGGTTGTTGCCATAGTTGCCTTCCAAGACATGATTGACTAAGGTGATAGATCCCTTGTCTTTATGAAGTAAGCTAATAAGTAAGACTTGAGGAGTGTGAATATGACCAGAATGACTTCAAGGTTATGCTTAGTGTGAAGGGTAGTGTGGGATGCCTTTCATGCATTGCACAAGTGTGCTTTGAGGTTACCTAGAAGTATGGTGCCCTTATGGTAAGGAAGCTTAAGACTTAACCATGTATATAGACTATGATTAAGATGACCAAAAAGGGATACTTGGCTTAGGTAGTATTATGGGATACTATTCTTGCTTTGCACATGTATGCTTTTGAGGTTACTTGAGAATGGTGCTATTATGGTATAGATGACGAAGGGTCAATTATGCTTATATGATTATAACTTATCTCCTATGCTCATTAACTATGTTGGCTTATGTTTATATGATACCTATGTTGGAGACCATGCTATTACTATGATGATTATGTTATGACTATGTTTTTATCTCTTATGCTTATGTCTTATGTTGACTAACCATTTGAGATGCTCTTATGATGTTGTGCTATCTTTCATACTTGGTACATTTTGTACTAACGCATATTGCCTATATTCTAATCAAATGTAGGGTTGAGGAGATTGAGTTGCTTTGAAGGCTAGGTTTCCGAGGATCAAGAAGAGTTGAAGAGTTGGTGAGTCCTCATAGATTCGAGGACAAACTCATGTTTCCCTTTTGTGTCATTTCTTATGTTTTAGACTTTGTATGGGCTGCATCCCAAGACTTTTATTCATGACTTTAAATAGATGGTTGAGACAAAGGTTTAGTAATGACTTCCGCTTGCTTATGAAAATGTTTTCGATTGTATGGTTTTAAAGAAGATTTAAATTTTCCATACTTTTCTAATATCTTATGTTATGATGATGCTAAGGGCTTGTATGAGACCCCTTCGGGGTCGAGTATGCCGTGTTACGTCTAGGGGGTACCTTTTGGGTCGTGACAGAACTACCTTCTCCAACTAAACGCATGATCAACACAACATCATGGAGCCAATATACAATTACTCTCAAAAGCATACTAAAGCATGTTCATCAATTCATATCATGAAGTCAAATAGGCAACTCACACTCAATGCACAACAACATGAGGAACATAAATCACGAAAACTAGTTTTCTTACTAAACTTGAATTCTCAAGATGTAACACCACATAGTTTAATAAACCATCTAGGGCTAAGTTGAAGGCTACAAGTCAAGGCCAAGAGGGCATGAGCCAAGGCAAAGGGGCAAGGGCCAAGGCAAGAGCCAAGGCTGCCCCATGCTTTCCATGGAACTGACCATGACCACGAGGGCCTAGATGGCTCATGATCCGTGGTACCACCCGTGGTGGTGAGGCAATGTGCCCCTCACCCCTCAAGCCTGCCCAAGATTGGGCTCCTCCACACGAGCCACTTCACGACTCGTGAAGGCCAAGACAGCTCGTGGGAGTGGCTGTGAAGTTGCCTTCAATTCATAGGGGTAAAGACCTCAAGTTATAGAAACTTGTCCATGGACCACGGACAGGACCACGGCCAATGGTCTTGATCAAGGCTCCTTAGCCCTATCGTGGTGCCTGGCACCATGGTTTCCTAGGGAGGGTTTTTTAAGTAAATTCCTTTTTAGTTAGTTTTAAGTGGGGGTAGTTTTTTATTCACTTTATACACCTATATAAATTATTTTAAGTCTTTAACCACCCCGATTAATTCATTATTCCAAAACCCCAAAAGATCCCAAAATTCTTCATCTCAAAAATCCACTCTCTAGAAAACTCCAAGAAGAAGAAGAAGGGTCAAATCTATGTCAAATTCCACCATTCCTCCAAGATTTTTGAGGGATTTATAATCAAGGTGTGATAGCTTATTAATCCATGGATTCTTCCATCCTAGATTTCCCCCAATTGTGAAGATGAACCCCAATTCTAGCTAGGGTTTCTTCCTACATTGTGGGTAGTATTGAGTATGATTCCAATTGAGTGGATAGTACTTGTTTAAGATTGATTTAGCATTGAATTATGTTATTACGATGATATTATATGTTTTCCATGGTTAACCCTAGTCTAAATGATAAAATTGTAGTAATGTGGGTTTATGCCATGAAAGGTGAAATTGAGGATTCATAGATGATCTTCTAGAATTGATGACTTGTATAGTAATTGTTTATGAATGAAAGATTGTAGACATGAATTGAATTAGATTATAGTATTTATGATGGATCATGACTAGTAAAGATTGAAGTTGAACCTTTATGATGATTTATGACTAGAATTACCTAATAATGAAGCATGTGACTAGAATGCCTTGAAATCTAGGTATGTATGATGATTGTAAGAAGCAAAGCTTTGAGGGTAAGGTTTGTAGTCATGAGTGTTGATTACTAGGGCTTTGAGAGTCAAGCTAATATGATGAATCATGTATGTCTAGGCTTGAAAAAGTAAAATATATATGAGAATAGAAGACTAATGGATAGAATTATGGTGGAAGGACTTTACCAACCTAACCTACCTTATGAATGATAGCTTGTATGAAGTGATAAAATCACTTGAGTCATGATAATATCCATGTCTAATGTAGAATTCTAGATATGATATTATACATGAATATGATATGATATGAAAGGTTCTCTCACATAGAATGATTCTAGGTTGAAAGGTTTGGTCACCTAAATAGAATCTAATCCCAAGGACTATGAAATGTGATGAGGTTTGTGGGGATTCGCCCAAAAGACCTTTATATGAGAGGGATGTGAGGTGACTCCCTTTATCCCTAGATATATAATCATGAGGAGATTACCCATGACATGATATGTGAAGTGTGTGGTGACTACCCTTAAAATATGACTTATATGGCAGGGCAAGAGGTGATTACCCATTAGCCTTTATGGTGATCATGGAGGTGAATACCTATGATCCTTATGTAATGTTGTAGAGGCAAATACCTATATCATATAATGGTGGGGCATGGAGGCGAATACCTATGTTTCCCTAAAATAGTTATTGAGGCAAATACCTATGTGTATACATGTAAAGTAAGAGGTGAATACCCATTTGGCCTTTATGCTTGACTTGTAGAGGTGAATACCTATTTGGCCCTTATGATAGACATAGAGTGGTGATTCCCTTTGTCCTTTATGATTCCATGATATGTATGACTTTAGGTGATTCCCCTTGTCCTTTATGATGAGCTAAACATGAGACCATGAGATGGTCAATATGATTATGATGACCAAAGTGGATACTTAGCATGAATGGGATTATGGGGTCTCATCCATGCATTGCACAAGTATGCTTTGAGGTTACTTGAGAAGTCACTACAACAATTTAGGCCTAAGGTCACACTAAATCTGGACAAAACTTGGAAAGTGTGGCCTAAAATATTTTTGAGTACACTTTTAAAGTTTAGCCTTAATTTTTAGTTTTTGGCCACGATGACATTAGCAACACTTTTAAAGCATGCTCTTTAGTGGTATAGGCTACACTTATAAGCGTTGTCATATCATGATATAATTGGTAATACTTATTTATACATATGACTACATTTTTAAAGTGTGCTATTTTTATATTTCTAAAAACAACACTTCACAAGTGTAGCATTATAGTTTTTTCTAAAATTATCACTAAAATATTGTATTCACTCCAATATATTTAACACTCCCTCCAATTTCTAATTGGCCAAAAAAAGAATTCATAAAATAAATAAAAAATAAAAAGGTCACTGTACGTTTTGCCCCAAATCAAAATAGGAGTTGCACTCAGACAAAAAACCCTATTTCCCTCTCCTTCACATTTACACCCATAAATTCTCTATTGTAACTTTATGGAATTCTTCTTTCTACAGATCTTGATGTTACTGTATATTTCTCTCTTCTTCTTTTATGCCATTGTTTGGGAAACTGGAGAAACAGATCAATGAATTCCGACATCATTTGGAGGAGAAGCGGATATGGTTGTGGTGATGGAGATAGATTCAGTCACTCGAATCATATATACCAGCCTTCTTCTCGTTCAATTGTCTTTCTCTATTTCCGGTATTATCAAATCGTAATTTATACGAATACCTTTTCTTTTTATGCGTTTTTAGATGTTAGATGCAATTTTAGATCTAAATAATCTTCACATTTTTCAGAATTTCAAGTTCATGATATTACATATAGTTTAAGCTTGTTGTCAATTTAAGTTGACCAGATGTTCTGAAGTGGTACTGCAAATTGAGTTTTGAAATGTTTGTGGTTCATTTTGGTTGCTTTTACATTATCTATGACTATGTATGAGTAAGTTGCTTTTTTAGTTTGAGGTAGCATGGACACGAGGAGCACCGATTTAAAATTTTGTTCTAACAACAAATAGAGTAAAATTCTGTTCTTAGAAAATATTTCGATATGAATCATTTATGATTACCGTCTTAGTATCATTTCAATAAAGTTATGTTCTTAGAAAATTCGGTGAAGGTAGTTTTCCATCGCAACTCGGTCCTAAACTCGAGATAGAATTCCAGTCGCAAGTTGATAAAATGCTTATTCCTTGTGTGGTCACAACTCTCTGTCCGAGATAGAATTTTAGTCGCAACTCTTTGCTCGAGATAGAATTTCAGGTATGACTATTTTCCGATCTATTTACTCTTTTTTTACATAAGTTGTAAAAGTGGCATTTTTCGCTTGTTTTGATTAAAATTGCTTTTTCTCATTAGCTCTGCTCTAAACTAATGGTGTGTTTACATTGGTTAAAAGCATTGTGTTAAGGGTTAGTTTCAGGTTTCATTTATATAATTTCTCAGTTTATGTTTACATCCATAGTACAAAGAGATTGTGGGGCATTAAAGCCAAAAATTAATTGCTTAATATTTTGCTAAAGAGAAAACCTCAAGTTGGTAGGCGCTTGGATCTGTTAAAAAATCAGTGTTTTACTTGTAATATAGACGAAGTACTAGCTGTTTTAGTTATTTCATCCTTTGTATTAGTTAAGCAGATCCTAAATTGCTAACCAAAATCCATATATGGTGTGTTGAATTTGATTATAGCGACAAAACAAGTGTTGCTAAAGATGATACATGCTATGCATGGTTTAATACCTGAATAAATAACCTTCTAACTAGCAACCAAATGTCCCTACTGACAACCCAAAAAAATGCTACTAAACATGATACAAAAAAAGTGCCAAACTCATTGCTTTCAGCTCGCACAACGTATAATAAGATTACACTTATTTTGAACCTACTGACTTTATATCTTGTATTTTTCTTTGAATAACAATAATAATAGCAAAGTACCTGAGGCAACACGAAGTTGTCTAAGAAGAGAGCAGCAGTAGCAGATGCTATGTTGATAGCTTCTTGTCCAGTAGTTGTGAGATAAAAACACAACCTCCCCTACCTTTGTGATTCATAAAAAATGGTATCCATAGTTTGAAGTGTCACCATTGAACTATACACCTTTATTGCCAATTCTTTGCTCACCTAACCAAATAAATGTATCAAATTTCAATTCATTTTTTTTTCAATTAAATAGAAATGAGAGTTGGAATAATTTCACTTGTAGTTTTCTGGCCTGAGTTGAGAAACCACAAAATGTATCGGAAGATCATTTTCATGAAAACACTATGGAGATAAACCAAATAGATCTGCCTAATAAAAACTAATTGGGAAGCCACCTACTACATAAATTCTATTGTTTGCAACAACTGGCCTCTTATATGTAAGAACACTCAAAAAGATCAAAGCAATTAGACATGTATTCTTTACTAATTCAGCAATTATTCTTTCTTTGGAAGGAGAAAGTATCCACCTTTCGCCTTTCGGCTTGGGCACTTATAAAATGCAGGGAGATGTGTTGCTTTCAGACATGAGTGGGAAGGACCAACAGAGGTTATCAACACATTTTAGTGTGGATGATTCTTGGCTAAAGCAGTTGGGTGTCTAGCACCACGACTCTAACTATTTCATGGGTATTCGTCATGGCTGATCATCTCAAATGAATGAATTCATGCTTTATAAAACCCCACCAACGAGGCTGAGTACTACTGGAGTCCTTTTATTAACATAGGCTCTCTGAGGTGTGTCTGGTTTATTGCTTTTGATAGCATGAACAGCCTTATAAGTCCCTCCTATATAAAGGTATTTAGTATTTTACGCGTTGTGCTTCAAATCCTTGTGGTCTCTGTTTCTTCTTGATTCCTATCCTGGGAAGGACACCATAAAAATTGGATTTGAATTCTAGGTAAGTAGGTTTTTATAGACCGAGTTCGTATTATTATTTGTGTTGAGTACCATGTACTTGTATGCTTTTGCATTTATTGTTATCTAATTATATAACAATGAATGCAAATGCATACAAGTACATGGTACTCAAAAGCAAGATGTACTAGTAGTATGTGATCCTCTAGTTTCGTCTTTTTGTTCACTCTCCATTATAATATACATTGCAGGATGTGCATAGCATTGCTCTTAAATAGTTCTCACTTCTCATTGTTGCTTATTGCCATTCATGTGCAGGGTGTTGCCATTACACAAGAGAACTCATTACTTGACAACACTGCTAGAATTGAGGGTTTGTTATCCAGATTCCCTATGTTTGATTGGGTGGGCGGAAGAACCTCTGAAATGTCTGCAGTTGGTTTACTTCTAGCTGCACTTCGTGTTTGACGCTCCTATAGTCACATTTCTAATCTCAGTTTGCTTATATATCACAATTCATTGCTTTAAACTTCCCAAACATATCGACACAATTCTGGAAGAAATAATATTTCATGTAACTCTAACAAGCTTCAGAAATTCAAATTCATTTGTGTAAATTAATGTGATGATTTGTGTGATATTTTCTTTAACAAATTAACATATATACAACCTCCATAACATCTTAAAACTTCTAATTGTACCTAGCATGTATTATTTAAGTAGGACAACACTTACAATCCAAAGTCAGCTAGACTTTATCGCATAGAATGAGACACAAGGAATTGTTTCATCTTGTCTTACGACATTTGTGTCACATTATGCCTCATATATCTTGTCACTCCAAGGATTTATATTAGAGAGATGCTCGCTGGTGATGCATTGATGGATAAAGAAAATAGGACCATTGTGGTATGACTATATGTACTTTTTCATGTTCTTTTGGCATATAAAAGACTTTTGTATTTGAAGTTTTGAGAATAACTATTAAATCTTCAAAGTACAAACAACTGAAATAAATTTCCTTGTTGAATTATAGGAGCTATAGTTTCTTTTTTTTGGCTGACTTCATGTCACGACCCGAGAGCACCCCCTAGTCGTAACAGGGCGTACTCGACCCCGAAGGGGTCTTATACAAGCCTCATTGCTCATTCATTGCATAAGATACTTGAAAATAGAGAAGATTTAAAAACTTTTCTTTACAATCGAAGACATTTTATTAAAAAGCAAGCGGAAGACTTTCTAGACTTTGTACACTATGTCTCAAACCATCTAATACTTCGAATACAACATTGGGACTTAGCCCATACAAAGCTTTAACATAAACTAAAGACATAAAAGGAATATGATGGGTTTTGTCCTCAAAACTATGAGGACTCACCAAGTCTTTATCTTCAAGCACCTTAGAAACCTATCCTTCAAGCATAGAACACCAACATCTCTGAAGCCTACACTTTGGTAAAAAAGGAAAAGAATGGGGTTAAAACATTAGATGTAGTAAGTTTGATGACCATGCAAAAACATGATTAAACAGGGACATTTGATTGAAACCCATGCTTTTATGCCATTTTTGTAAAACTTCATGAACATTGATACAAGAGGCATAATATAAGTCACAACCAACATACAAAGTCACATAATTCACATTTAGTCAAAATCACATATATAACCCATTACCTTCACCTTGAGCCTTCACCTCAAATAACCCTCAAGCTATACCTTATGCAATGTATGGATAGCATCCCATACCACCACCCACACTAAGGTACCACCTTAAGGTGACCAAAAGTGAACTTACCATGCATCCTTCTCAACTTTACACAAAAGAGCATATAAGACACATAAACATCAGATGAATCACATCATCACATTGAGACCATCATATTAGACAACTCTAAGTCATACTTGTGCAATGTACAAGTAGCATCCCATACTACTACTTACACTACGTACTCCTTTAAAGTCACCATAGACAAGGAACTTTCATATACAATAGACATGATAAGGAAGTAACTCATAATACAATCCAAGTATAGCATGCATCTTTACCTTTAAGCATATAAGAGTCAACATTCTTCATTAACTTCATTAGGACACATTCATGCATTGAGAGGACTTCCATTCATTAGACATTAGATCAACATTCTCCTTAACTTCTTCCTAGGAGGACATTCAAACTATAGTTATTAAGACTTAGAGAACTCACTATGATCCTCTCAAAGCCTACTCCTACAATGCATGGATAGCAACCCATACTACTACCCACACTTTGTAGAACTCCTCAAGAAACAATAATCCACATCTCCCATGTTGGGAATAGGCATTAAGTGACATAGACCATGAGAGCTAAATCATGGAATCCGGTGTTGTGTTACCCCACACCGACGAAAGGTGTTCTACTTGCCAAGGGTAGAACAAGTAATCATCCTATGTAGGCACATAGTTATGGGGTATGGAAGATGTTCATTCGACTCTAGCCTAACATTGGGAGAGCCACCATCTTAGCCATATCCACTCAGTGCTTAGCCTTCATTCCCATAGAGTAGTTCATTCATTACATTGTTGTACTTGAGAGGGTCACCACCATTAGGCCTACCGACCCAAAGTACTTTCCCAAGAAAGGGCCACCACCAATAGGCCTACCGATTTAAGGTACTTTAATAATAGCTCTTGACTTCCCTAGAGAGAGCCACCACCATTAGTTCTACCGTCTCTAAGTTCATCATTTCACACAAGAAGGAGGCCACCACCATTAGGTCTAATGCTTCAAGGTTATACATTTGCATAGGGTTCAAGACTCATCATGAAGGGCCACCAACAATAGGTCTACCGGTTCCAGACATAGTCTAAAATACCTCATTAGTCATTTATAGAAGGCTACCAACTTTAGGTCTACAAATCTAAGACATTCATCCATTCATTCAACAAAAAGCTACCAACCTTAGGTCTACCAATTCTAAGCCATCTACACATTCAATAGTTATTTATGAAAGGGCTACCAACATTAGGCCTACCGATTCATGATCATTAAGACACTAAGTCAAGATACATTCATTATTCAAGAAGATGATGCCTAACCCTACCAAGTCAAGATACTTCATTCATGATCACATTCTTTAATACAAAAAAAGGATGCCTTAGCCTACCAATTCAAGAGATCACATTCAATCATAGCTTACATTTATCAAGAAGAGGGCACCTAAGCCTACCAATTCAAGATATACAACATTACATTATAGAACCCTTCATATTCCATCATCAACATTCATGAGTGTTAATAGAGAGATAACATTCAATCCTAACACAATTAGCTTCTAAACAAGATCATCATTCTATCATTGAAATCACATGCAAATCCTTAACATTATACCTTCCCCTACACAATATCATGATAATACTTCAATTCCTCAAACTATGCCTTCAAGTCCATGATCACAATGTACATATTAAGAAAACACCTCCACCTTTCAAGTGGATCAACAATTCAAGAACAATTCTACTTTAACATGAAATTAGGTCAAACTTGCCCTTTTAAGGCTATGATCACAATTCCTCAATTCAACAACAATTCACCATAATTAGACATAAATGATGATACAATTCAATAATCTAAGTCAATCTAAGCATAAATCTACCATCATTCATTCTTAATCATCAAACCCACTTTATAAGGTGAAATTTAGGAATCGAGAGAAATCATGGGTTCATAGAGTAAAATCATATTAAATCATCAATTAAACATCAACATAATCATAATTTATCATTTGAAAATGTTTGATGGAAGAACCCATGAGATTGAGTGAAGTCTAGGTTTTTGAGAAACTTGAAGACTTTTAAAAGTTCTTTGAAATTGACTCAAGGGTGAAAGCTAACCCGAGATAAAGGATCACCATACCTTATACTTGAAGAATCACATGAAATTGAAGAAGAAACACCTTGAAATCCCCAACCCTAGCTTGATCTTGACCTTGATCTCCAATGGAGTTTCTAGAGAGAACTTTTTAGGAGGGAAGGGTTTTAATTTGAGAGGTGAAATCTAAATGAGGGTTTCAATGTTTTAATACTCTTTAAAATATGTTAATACACCTAAAATAACCGTTCATGAACTTTAAAAGACTTGGGGTGAATTTACCAATTCACCCCTCACTAGGCCGTGTCACTTGACAACAAGCAGGTGCCACTCACAAACCCCCATCCACGGACCGTAGATGGGTCCACGGGACGTACTATCCAACCGTGGTTTGGTTCAGCGACACACCATGAGGGGAACTGACCTACGGAGCAAGACCACGAGCCGTAGATCAATCTACTAGTCATGGATTGCTTCCGTAGTTCACAATATTTTGTTAGCTTGGTGGTTTCCTTGGGGTCTTGGGGTTTCGACTTAGGGTCCTCCTAAAGGATCCTTAGGGTGGTCCTTGGGGAGTCGTACCTTGATGTCTAACCCGTAAACACCTCAACCATGGCCTGGGACAACATCAAAACACCTTCAAAACTCAAGACAAACACAAACACACACACGTTAGGCTCTAGTTTCAGTAGTTCGCTTTTAGGGTCGTTACATTATCCCCCACTTAGGAACATTCGTCCTCGAATGACACTTTAAACACATTAAGGAGTAACGACTCAAGACTGGCATCCCATAATCATGCATGCAACATCAATATAAATGCATACAACTAGGAGGAAACATCAACTCCATATCAAAAAGCTTAATGCAAACAAGAAGGTAGGAACTACATCTACAAACTCATTATGCATCAAAACTTTAACATTCTTCATTTTATTGGAGGAACATCCTTCTCCAAATCACATCATCCTCATCACAACATCATTAAGCACATTAAGCAATTACACTCAAAGCACAATATGCAACTGTTTCAAGAACACCTTTAAGCAACTCTTCAATAAAGCACATTTATGCAATTTTTCTCATAAAAGCACATTATGCAACTTCTTCATAGAAACACATTTAGGCATGTTCAACATTTAACCTCATGAAGCATATAGACAACTCAAACTAAATGCACATCAACATGAGGAACAATAAATCATGAAAACTCATTTCTCATCCAAACAAGAATTCATCAAGAACATGCATAATATAAGGAGAACATGGAAACACAATGTCACACATGACTCCAAAAACATCAAACAAGCCAAAAAGGAACTGTTTGTCTTAGGCTTGAATAGGCACATAAAGGAAGAGGTAAGGATACCGAAACTCTCAACAACCAGACTACTCAACATACCATCCCCCACTTAGGATTAAACCCAACTAAGGTCAACATGAACATTCCCCAAAGGAACCTCAATCAAGACACTCACATCTTACAAGAAACCATCAACATACCGGAGCTTTTGAACTAGGAAGGTCCTCATTAAGAAACTCTTGCTCACCAGAACCTTACCAACACCACTCAAGGCCTCATATGAGTCTACCACACCGGGTCTAAACTGCTCAACTCACTATACCTCTTAAGGTGAAAACATCAATCAAGGCTAACTCGTGAACATCAAGGACACTCAAAGACCTTACCATCTAGGCACATTATCCCTCACTTGGGAGGAAGCCCAGACAAACTCTTTTAAACTTCACTTCTTCCAATTCTATGGTCGGAGCAAAACATCACTAAACCTTCATACTCATCATACCTAGGCATTTCTAAAACACCACATTTCATCAACTCTTTCAACATACCTCAAAACTCATCATAACCTTCTACCAACAGCACACATAGCCATAAAGCAACCCATTCACACTAAAGTCAATATCATAATATATCATCTCAATCTATCAAGTCACATAGCCATAGTTGGCATCACAACCAATTGTTACTCCCTCACACCTTCTAACATACTCCTTTCAAGGGGGTCACACTCTAAGGACCATCACATAAGGAATAAGGGAAAGACATTATAGAGTGAAACTTTCTTAACACCCAATAGCCTCCTATTCATAATGTGGCACGCTTCACATTATGAACAGGACTCTACTAGATATGGTTTGAGACATCGTAAGACCATTCCAAAATCTTGTGCTCTCAAACAATGTTTGTCACGACCCGAGAGCACCCCCTAGTCATAACAGGGCACACTCGACCCCAGAGGGGAGTTATACAAGCCTCATAGCTCATTCATTGCATAAGATACTTGAAAATAGAGAGAATTAAAAACTTTCCTTTACAATCGAAGACATTTTATTAAAAAGCAAGCGGAAGACTTTCTAGACTTTGTACACTATGTCTCAAAGCATCTAATACTTTGAATACAACATTAGGACTTAGCCCATACAAAGCTTTAACATACACTACAACAACAACAACAACATACCCAGTGAAATCCCACTAGGTGGGGTGCTTTAACATACACTAAAGACATAAAAGGAACATGATGGATTTTATCCTCGAAACTATGAGGACTCACCAATTCTTCATCTTCAAGCACCTTAAAAACCTATCCTTCAAGCATAGACACCAACTTCTCCAAAGCCTACACTTTGGTAAAAAGGGAAAAGAATGGGGTTAGCACATTAGATGTACTAAGTATGATGACCATGCAAAAACATGCTTAAAAGGGGACATTTGATTGAAAGCCATGCTTTTATGCCATTTTTGTAAAACTTAATGAACATTGATACAAGAGGCATGATATAAGCCGCAACCAACATACAAAGTCACATAATTCACATTTTGTCAAAATCACATATATAACCCTTTACCTTCACCTTGAGCCTTCACATCATGTAACTCTCAAGCTATACCTTGTGCAATGTATGGATAGCGTCCCATACCACCACCCATACTAAGGTACCACCTTAAGGTCACCAAAAGTGAACTTACCATTCATCCTTCTTACCTTTACATAATAGAGTATATAAGACACATAAACATCACATGAATCACAGCATCACATTGAGACCACCATCTAAGACAACTATAAGTCATACTTGTGCAATTTACAAGTAGCATCCATACTACTACTCACAGTAAGCACTCCTTTGAAGTCACCATAGACAAGGCACATTCATATACAATAGACATGATAAGGAAGTAACTCATAATACAATCTAAGTATAGCATGTGTAACACCTCGAAATACTAACCAAGAGTCGATTGTCGATACACCATTGCTTAATTACTACAGTATGTTTTACTCTCATTTTGGGAACTTCAAATGTTGTGATATTTGCAAACTTGCTTAACATAAATTTTGATCGTAATTTAAGGTATTGTATTGGGGTATTTTCGTAATATTCTAATTAGAATTATGTATATAATTAAAAGGAGGTGAGGGATATATATATATAGGCAGATATGTACGAATTTTGGTTAGCACATAATTATTTGGGCAACACCTTTGAAGGGCAGCTGTAAAGGGGATAAATATCACTTTTGGTGACTATATGTTTACACCTCCTCTATAGTGAAATTCGTGTTCCTTAGCTATAAGAAACCTAGTGAACTCTCTCTAACCATATTACTCTCAAAATCGCAAGAGAAAAACTTTGTCCTTTTGGTTGGAATTCGAGACACACCCTTCTCTTTGGTAAGTGATGAATTTTGTTCCTGAGCTTGGAAGTGTTTGGTATTTTCAGCATATCGCGTTCTATAGAACTTCGTTTAAAGTGATTAAATATGATTTGGAAAGCTAATTCATATACCTACAAGTCTTAAGTTTGTGTTAAACTCTACTTTAGTTGTTATGAATATAAAATATGGGACGGAACATAGGACTACTTCTATGCAGATTTCGAAATTAGAAATCCTGTATGGACAACTGTTAGTGTTTTGAATATATCTTTTTTGTACAAAATATATTTTGGTGATTCTTGTTTATTTGAAACCTTAGAGAATGTACCTACATTTCTAATGAAGGTTATAAAGTCCAGTTCTGCCATTTTTCTGTTCAAATCTAAGTTGCGACATGAGGAACTATGCTGGCCAGAATCACTGTTTTGGGAGAATAGTCGTATTTGTACAGGCTAAGCTTACTTGTGATGATAATCCTGTTTTACTTCGACATTATTGAGATACTAGGAATTAAAGAAGTTATTTAATTGGATTTTCAAGGTTGTATATACTCGTGAACAAGTTGAGGACCTTGATACAATGGTTGGTCTATGGTTTGAACTCGCGAAGTTTTGTTGGACAGTTTCTATGCTAAAGTATTGAGGTTTGTGTATAAACTTGTACTTACACTCTTTTTACCTGCTGGTATATCTGATAGTTTATTTTGGTTACCTCTTGTCACTTTAAATTGTCGTGTTGGTATCCTTGAACACATTAAGGACACTTGTGTAACTCGCCCACTTGCACGAATTGTTTGATCACCTGGCACTCTTGTTGGGACCTTGTCCTTCTTGTGGCTGTGACTTTGTCACTATTGGCATGCCTCTTGATTCGGATCATTTTCCATCTTGACTCTAGATTTTTAGTCCGTCTTAAGAACAGAAGTTGTCCATTTTAAGTACGAACGAGAAAGCCATTTTTAATATGGTTCTTGGTTCTCTTGATTATTGGGCTTTGTCCCTTCTAGATACAGGGCATCAGCCCTTCTTGATACCTTCTTGTGCTTGGTGTGACAATATGATGTATATATTGGGTGAGCCTTGTTATTGAATCTTTTGGAAAATGGTGCTTTAAGCGTTCTGACATTTGGATCTTTAAATATCAAACTTGATACTCTCTATATATTGTTTACTTGATTTTTTTGTTATGTTTGAATTGTGCTGCCTATGACTTGAGAAAGGTAGCTTGGTGAATTTGAAGGCTCCGAACCTATAGTTTTTACACCAGTAAGCTATATGCTTAGCGATAGTTGTTTCTATTGTATGGAATGTTCGAGAAGATGCGTGAAGCTGGCCATTGGAGATGGAGATTTTGAGAGCCTTAAGGAAGATCACATTTGCATATAGGCATCTATATTTTGTATAAACCTTGGGACTTGTACATGATCTATGTGCTGTATATTTACATGAAATTTTGAGGGCTAATTTGATCATGTCACCATGGGTTGTAATATAAGTGTGGCTATATGTTTTGTTCTTTTTGGGGTGTGTAGACCCAAGTATTGTAATATACTAAATTTACTGTTTGTTTTGAATGGTTGTGAGAAGAATGAACCGGCTATTTTGGGTACTCAGAAGTTGGTAACATTCTTTTTATATCATTTTTAAGTGTGAGGATATTATATGCATGAAAATCTCGTAAGTTATTTGCTTAGATTATCTTGGAAGAGTTTTTCCGCCATAAGTAAAAATTCTACGCAGTTTTGATTTGACGCAAATAAATGTATAAATGGGCAGGATGCACATCCTTAACTATTTCCTTTTTTTCTTTATGAACCGAATCCCTCTACTAAATTATAATCAATATGGCCACAGTTAATTTTTTTAAATGTCGCAAGTATTTAATTAGATTTCTTGTTTAAGTGGTAGTATCCTTTCGAAAGGGTCGCTACAAGTGTTGGTATCAGAGCCTAGGTTTGTGGTTCTAGGACTTTTGTTGTGAATTGCTTGTATACTTGTTTGCTTTCGTAAAATGTTCTACATAGATTATTTGTTCACTTACATGGTTTATAATATTTTTTATCTCATGAAGAGTGCATATGCATCAAGTACATGTCCCTAATGCAATGTGATCTTCCTTTTTGAAGGAATTATGTGGCCACTTCTTCTGACCGACCTATGGAAGCTGCTCGTGAAGGTTTGGGTACCTCTGTTTCCCAACCTCATGCACTGGAAGGGGTTGGAGAACATCTCTCGAACTAATATGTTCCCCGCACTAGTGGGTTTGAAGTGGGAAACCATTAGGGTGTAAGAGCTGGTCCACATCCTCACATGAGTCGTGGTACTCAAGCCATGAATCCTCCTTTTCAACAAATGGTTGAATTCTTTTACCACATGGCTGAATCGATGCATGATCCCAACGAAATTAACTTTGAGAAAATGAGGAAAATGAGTGGAGTGGAGTTTGAAGGCACTATTGATCCCACTGATGTTGAACAATGGTTGGAGCGCATGGAGAGGGTATTTGAGCAGTTGGAGTGTTCAGATGTTGCCAAATTTAAGTATTTTATTTCACTATTACAAAACGATGCTTATGATTGGTGGGTAAATGTTCTGAATGCCAATGTAAAACGTCTTGTTCTTACCTAGGATGATTTTGATAAGGAATTCCCTATGAAGTATGTCCCACCTGCTCATTGTGATGCAAAGAAAAAGGAGTTTTTGAATTTAAGGCAACGAGTCATGTCTATTGCTGAGTACCAACAGAAGTTTCTAAGACTTTCTCATTATGGTGGAGGTATTATTAAAGAGGAAAAAGACAAGTGTAGGAAATTTGAAGACTGTTTAAATGATTCCATTAGGAAGAATGTGGCGATCCTGCAACATGAGAACTTTTGTAAGTTAGTGTCTGATGCTATTACTTGGGAACGACTTGATAAAGAAGAAGCTAGTAGAAATGAAAACAAATTCTGAAAGCCTAGACCAGATTTCGGAGGTCCATCCAAAAGGGGAAGGTTTGATGATTCTAAGGCCGGTAGTGTTAACAGACCACCTCAACAAAGGCAAAATAGATCAGAATTTTCTACAGCTAGCACTCCAAATTATGGCCAAGGCAAGCCTCGCATTCCCACTTGTCCATAATGTGGAAAGATTCATTATGGTACTTGCATGAGAGCTTTTGGTGCATGTTTCAATTGTGGGAGCTTTGATCATAAAGTGAAGGATTGTCCTAATCCTAATAATGCTCCTTCCTTGAAAATTGAAGGCTCAGTTCATAAGCCTTCTATTAATCCTCCTCAAACTAATAGAGGTGCAAGACCTAAAAACACCCAAGTAGCAGGTGCAAGTGGAGCTAATAAAGTTAGTGGACCAAGGGCTACTGCACGCGCTTATACTATGAGGCAGGTAATCAAGATGGAAAAGACGTGGTCATCGGTAATTTTCACTTATTTGGCTTATGTGTGTTTACATTGATTGATCCTATATTTGTTCATCACTTGTTCTTCCTGAAAATGTGAAATCTGTGAGACTTAATCATGATGTCCTGGTTGAAAGTCCTTTGGGTTATCCAATTGTGTGTAATCGAGTTTACCAAGATTGTCCCTTCATGATTCAAAATCTAGTCTTCCCTGTTGATTTGATTGAAATGCCCTTCAAGGATGTTGATGTTATTATCAGGATGGATTAGCTTTATATATATCATGCAGTGGTAGATTGTAGGTTTGCATGTGACTTTTAAAGATCCTACATTTTCACACATCATTGTAGAAGGTGAAAGATCATTGACATCTAGTATTACTTATGCGGCCTTGGCAAGAAAGTTGATGGGTCAAGGTTGTGGGGCATACCTTGCTCACGTAGTTGATACACAGTTGAAGAGTCCTTGTATCAAGGACATACCTGCTGGATGTGATTTCCCAAAAGTCTTCCCAGAAAACCTTCCTGGATTGCACCCGGAAATAGAGGTTGAATTTCCAATCGAGCTTATTCCTGGATCTACCCCTATTTCTATCACTCCTTATAGAATGGCTCCAGCAGAGTTAAGAGAATTGAAAGCTCAATTGCAAGAACTTCTAAATAAAGGTTTTATTCGACCTAGTGTTTCTCCTTGGGGATCCCCTGTTTTATTCGTAAATAAGAAAGATGGCACTCTTAGGCTTTGTATTGACTATAGACAATTGAACAAAATAACAATCAAGAATAAATATCCACTACCAAGGATCGATGAATTGTTTGACCAGCTGAAGGGCGCTAAAGTATTCTCAAAAATTGATTTAAGGTCTGGATATCACCAAGTGCGTGTTAGAGAGAAAGATATTACTAAAACTGTTTTTAGAACTCAGTATGGTCATTATGAATTTTTGGTGATGTCATTCGGATTGACAAATTCTCCTGCGATATTCATGGATCTAATGAATCGAGTATTCAAGTCGTATCTTGATCAGTTTGTAGTTGTCTTTATAGATGATATTTTAATATTTTCCAGAAGTAGTGAAGACCATGATAAACACCTTCGGATTGTTTTGAAAATTTTGAAGGAGACAGAACTTTATGCTAAACTTTCCAAGTATGAATTTTGGCTTGATGAAGTAGTTTTTCTGGGACATGTTGTATCAACCGAAGGCGTGAAGGTGGATCCTAGTAAGATATAAGCAGTTATTGAATGGAGACCACCCAAAAGTCCAACTGAGGTAAGAAGTTTCTTGGGCTTAGCAGGATACTACAGAAGATTTGTGAAAGGCTTTTCCATTATCGCCCCTTTGACTAAGTTCTTGCATAAGGAAGTAAAGTTTATTTGGGATGAGAAATGCCAAGAGAGATTTGAAACTCTCAAATCCTTGTTGACTCAAGCGCCTATACTTACTCTACCAATTGAAGGGAAAGAGTATGTAGTATACAGTGATGCTTATCACAATGGTCTAGGATGCGTTTTGATGCAAGAACGGAAGGTAATTTCTTATTCCTCTCGGAAATTAAAACTGCATGAATTGAATTATCCTACTCATGATCTTGAACTTGCTGCTATAGTGTTTGCTTTAAAAATATGGCGGCATTATTTGTATGGAGAGAAATGCCATATATTCACTGATCACAAGAGCTTAAAGTACATGGGTACTCAGAAGGAGCTAAACCTAAGACAACGTAGATGGTTTGAACTCATCAAGGATTATGACTGCACTATAGATTATCATCCAAGTAAAGCTAATGTGGTTGCAGATTCCTTAAGTCGAAAATCATTCACAAGCATTTCTTTGAGTCCTTTACCCTTGCTCCTTGAGTTAAGAGCCATGAATGTTCGTTTTACACTTGATTCAAATGGTTCAGTTATTGTTAATTTGCAAGTAAAGACAATATTACTTGAACAGGTGAAAGAAGCGCCAAAGTTAGATGAGAAACTTGTAAAATTGACCAGAGAAGTTCAAAATGAGGAAAAGCTTGATTTTACAGTAACGGAGGATGGTGGCTTATTTAATCAAAATAGGTTATGCATCCCTTATGATGAAAAATTGAGGAGAGAAATATTAAATGAAGCACATACTTCACCATATGCAATGCATCCTGGGGGTACAAAGGTGTACCAGACAATCAAAGAACATTATTGGTGGAACGGTATGAAGAAAGACATTGCGGAGTTCATTTCTAAATATTTGGTTTGTCAACAAGTAAAGGCAGAACATCAGGTCCCAGTTGGTTTACTACAACCCTTGTCAATGCCAGAATGGAAATGGGAGAGAATAACTATGGACTTTGTTTTTGGACTTCCTCGCACTCAAAGAAATCATGATGCAATATGGGTGATTGTGGACAGGCTAACCAAGAGTGCTCACTTCTTAGCAATCAGGATGGATTACTCACCTGAATGTTTAGCCGAATTGTACATCAATGAGATTGTAAGACTACATGGGATACCTGTGTCTGTTGTATCTGATCGAGACCTAAGGCTTACATGTAGATTTTGGGGAAGCTTTCAAGAAGCTTCGGGTACTAAGTTGAAATTTAGCACTTCGTTCCATCCTCAGATAGACGGCCAGTCGGAATGAGTGATTCAAATTTTGGAAGATATGTTTCAAGCTTGCATTATGGTGTTTGAGGGTAGTTGGGGCAAACACTTGGCTTTGATAGAATTTGCTTACAGTTACTAATCGAGTATTGGAATGCCTCCCTATGAAGCCTTGTACGGAGGGAAATGTCGGACCCCTCTTTGTTGGAGTGAAGTTGGTGAAAGAAAGCTTGTTAGTCCTGAAATTGTGCAACAAACAGAGGACAAGGTAAAAATTATCAAGGATCGTCTAAAGATTTCTTCTGATAGACTAAAGTCATACGTTGATCTTAAAGGCGTGACATTGAATATCAAGTTGGAGATAAAGAGGTGTCTCCATGGAAAACGATTATGAGATTTGGCCAAAAAGGAAAACTTTGTCCCCGATTTATTGGACCTTATGAGATACTTCAAAGGGCTGGACCAGTTGCATATAAATTAGCTTTTCCACCGGAGTTAGATAAGATCCACAATGTCTTCCATGTTTCTATGCTCAGAAGATATCGTTCTGATCCATCTCATGTTCTTCCAGTTGAATCTATTGAGGTTAATCCTGACTTGACGTATAATGAAGAACCTATTCTAATTCAAGCTCGAAAAGTAAAACAACTTAGGAACAAGAGAATCCTCTTAGTAAAGGTACTTTGGAGGAACCATTCTGGAAAATAAGCTACTTGGGAAAGAGAAAAATACATGAGGACCCAGTATCCGCACTTGTTCCGGGACAAGTGTAAGGTAAATTTCAAGACGAAATTTCTTTAAGGGGGAAAGAGTTGTAACACCCCAAAATGCTAACCGAGAGTCGCTTGTCAATACACCATTGCTTAATTAATAAAGTATGTTTTACTCTCATTTTGGGAACTTGAAATGTTGTGATATTTGCAAACTTGCTTAACATAAATTGTGATCGTAATTTAAGGTATTGTATAGGGGTATTTTTGTAATATTCTAATTAGAATTATGTATAAATTTAAAAGGAGGCGAGGGATATGTATATAGGTGTATATGTACGCATTTTGGGCAGCACACAATTATTTGGGTAGCACCTTTGAAGGACAGTTGTAAAGGGGATAAACATCACTTTTGCTGACTACATGTTTACACCTCCTCTATAGTGAAATTTGTGTTCCTAAGCTCTAAGAAACCTGGTGAACTCTCTCTAACCATATTACTCTCAAAATAGCAAGAGAAAAACATGGTCCTTTTGGCTGGAAATCGAGACAAACGCTTCTCTTTGGTAAGTGATGAAATTTGTTCCTGAGCTTGGTAGTGTTTGGTATTTTCAACATATCGCGTCCTATTGAACTTCGTTTACAGTGATTAAATATGATTAGGAAAGCTTATTCATATACCTACAATTCTTATGTTTGTGTTAAACTCTAATTTAGCTGTTATGAATAAGAAATATGGGATGCAACATTGGACAAATTTTGTCCAGATTTTGAAATTAGAAATCCTTTATGGACAACTGTTAGTGTTTTGAATATATCTTTTTGTAAAAAATATATTTTGCGGTGATTCTTATTTATTTGCAACCTTAAATAATGTACCTATATCTTTAATACAGGTTATAAAGTCCAGTTTTGCCGTTTTCCTATTCAAATCTAAGTTGCGACATGAGGTACTAGGCTGGCTATAATCACTGTTTTGGTAGCATAGTTGTATTTGTACAGACTAAGCTTAGTTGTGATGATAATCCTATTTTACTTCGACATTATTGAGATACTAGGAATTAAAGAAGTTATTTAATTGTATTTTTAAGGTTGCATATACTCGTGAACAAGTTGAGGACCTTGATACATTGGTAGGTCTACGGTTTGAACTCGCGAAGTTGTGTTGGACTATTTCTATGCTAAAGCATTGAGGTTTGTGTATAAACTTGTACTTATACTCTTTTTACCAGCTGGTATATCTGAAAGTTTATTTTGGTACCTTGGTTACCTCTTGTCACTTTGCATTGTCGTGTTGGTATCCTTTAAGACATTAAGGACACTTGTGTAACTCGCCCACTTACACGGATTGTTTGATCACCTGGCACTCTTGTTGGGACCTTGTCCTTATTGTGGCTGTGACTTAGTCACTATTGGCATGCCTCTTGATTCGGATCATTTGCCATCTTGACTCTGGATTTTTAGTCCGTCTTAAGAATGGAAGTTATCCATTTTAAGTACGAACTAGAAAGCCATTTTTAATATGGTTCTTGGTGCTCTTGATTATTGGGCTTTGACCCTTCTTGATACAGGGCATCAGCCCTTCTTGATACCCATTTGTGCTTGGTGTGACGACATGATGTATATATTGGGCGAGCCTTGTTATTGAATACTTTGGAAAATGGTGCTTTCAGCGTTCTTGACATTTGGATCTTTAAATATTAAACTTGATACTCTTTATATATTGTTTACTTGATTTGTTTGTTTGTTATGTTTCAATTGTGTTGCCTATGACTTGAGAAAGGTAGCTTGGTGAATTTGAGGGCTCCGAACCTATAATTTTTACACCACTAAGCTATATGCTTAGCGATAATTGTTTCTATCATAGGGAATGTTCAAGAGGATGCGTGAAGCTGGCCATTGGAGACGAAGATTTTGAGAGCCTTAAGGAAGATCACATTTGCATATAGGCATCTATATTTTGTATAAACCTTGGGACTTGTACATGATCTATGTGTTGTATATTTACATGAAATTTTGAGGGCTAATTTGATCATGTCACCATGGGTTGTAATATAAGTGTGGCTATATATTTTGTTCTTTTTGTGGTATGTAGACTCAAGTATTGTAATATACTAAATTTATTATTTGTTTTGAACGGTTGTGTGAAGCACGAACCGGCTAATTTGGGTACTCGAAAGTTGGTAACATTCTTTTTATATCAGTTTTTAAGTGTGAGGATAATATATGCATGAAATCCTCATAAGTTATTTTCTTAGATTATCTTGGAAGGGTTTTTCCACCATAAGTAAAAAATTTACGCAGTTTTGATTTGACGCAAATAAATGTTTAAATGGGCAGGATGCACATCCTTAACTATTTCTTTTTTTTTTCTTTATGAACCTAATCCCTCTACTAAATTATAATCAATATGGCCATAGTTAATCTCTTTTAAATGTCGCAAGTATTTAATTAGATTTCTTGTTTAAGTAGTAGTATCCTTTCGAAAGGTTCGCTACAGCATGCATCCTTACCTTTTAGCATATAAGAGTCAACATTCTTCATTAACTTCATTAGGGTACATTCATGCATTGAGAGGACTTTCATTCATTAGACGTTAGATGAACTTTCTCCTTAACTTCTTCCTAGGAGGACATTCAAATCATAGTCATTAAGACTTAGAGAACTCACTATTATCCTCTCAAAGCCTACTCGTGCAATGCTTGGATAGCATCCCATACTACTACCCACACTTTGTAGAACTCCTCAAGAAATCATAATGCACATCTCACATGATGGGAATAGGCATTAACCGAGATAGACCATAAGAGCTAAATCATGGAATCCGGTGTCATGTGACCCACACCGAAGAAGGGTGTTATACTTGCCAAGGGTAGAACTAGTAAGCATCCTATGTAGGCAAATAGTTATGAGGTATGGAAGATGTTCATTGGACTCTAGCCACCATCTTAGCCATATCCACTCAGTGCTTAGCCTTCATTCCCATAGAGTAGTTCATTCATTATATTGTTGTACTTGAGAAGGCCAGCACCATTAGGCCTACCAACCCAAAGTACTTTCCTAAGAAAGGGCCACCACCAATATGCCTACCGATTCAAGGTACTTTAAGGATAGCTCTTGGCTTCCATAGAGATAGCCACCACCATTAGGTCTACCGTCTCTAAGTTCATCATTTCAGACAAGAAGAAGGCCACCACCATTAGGTCTAACGCTTCAAGGTTATACATTCACATTGGGTTCTAGACTCATCATGAAGGGCCACCAACAATAGGTCTACCGGTTCAAGACATAGTCTAGAATACCTCATTAGAAATTTATAGAAGGCTACCAACATTAGGTCTACCAATCTAAGACATTCATCCATTCACTTAACAAAAGGCTACCAACCTTAGGTCTACCAATTCTAAGCCATCTACACATTCATTAGTCATTTATGAAAGGGCTACCAATATTAGGCCTACCGATTTATGATCATTAGGACACTAAGTCAAGATACATTCATTATTCAAGAAGAGGATGCCTAAACCTACCAAGTCAAGATACTTCATTCATGATCACATTCTTCAATACAAGAAAAGGATGCCTTAGCCTACCAATTCAAGAGATCACATTCTATCATAGCTTTCATTTATCAAGAAGAGGGCACCTAAGCCTACCAATTCAAGATATACAACATTACATTATAGAACCCTTCATATTCCATCATCAACATTCATGAGTGTTAATAGAGAGATAACATTCAATCCTAATACAATTAGCTTCTAAACAAGATCATCATTCTATCATTGAAATCACATGTAAATCCTTCACATTATACCTTCACCTACACAATATCATGATAATACTTCAATTCCTAAAACTATGCCTTCAAGGACATGATCACAATGTACATAGTAAGTAAACACATCCACCTTTCAAGTGGATCAACAATTCAAGAACAGTTCTACTTTAACATGAAATTAGGTCAAACTTGCCCTTTCAAGGCTATGATCACAATTCCTCAATTTATCAACAATTCACCATAATTAGACATAGATGATGAGACAATTCAATAATCTAAGTCAATCTAAGCATAAATCCACCATCATTCATTCATAATCATCAAACCCACTTTATAAGGTGAAATTTAGGAATCGAGAGAAATCATGGGTTCATAGAGTAAAATCATATTAAATCATCAATTAAACATCAACATAATCATAATTTTTCATTTGAAAATGTTTGATGCAAGAACCCATGAGATTGAGTGAAGTCTAGGTTTTTGAGAAACGTGAAGACTTTGAAAAATTCTTTGAAATTGACTCTAGAATGAAAGCTAACCCTAGATAAAGGATCACCATACCTTATAATTGAAGAATCCCACGAAATTGAAGCAGAAACACCTTGAAATCCCCAACCCTAGCTTGATCTTAACCTTGATCTCCAATGGAGTTTCTAGAGAGAACTTTTTAGGAGGGAAGGGTTTTGATTTGAGAGGTGCAATCTAAATGAGGGTTTCAATTTTTTAATACTCTTAAAATATGTTAATACACCTAATATTGTCACTTGACAGCAAGTAGGTGCCACTCACGAACCTCATCCACGGACCGTGGATGGATCCACAGGATGTACTGTCCAACCATGGTTTGGTTCAGAGACATACCATGAGGGGGGCTGACTTACGAAGCATGACCATGAGCCGTAGATCAATCTACTGGTCGTGGATTGCTTCTGTGGTTCACAATTTTTTGGCAGCTTGGTGGTTTCATTGGGTCTTGGGGTTTAGACTTAGGGTCCTGGGTAGTCCTTGGGGAGTCGTACCTTGACGTTTAACCCCTAAACAACTTAACCATGGCTCGGGACAACATCAAAACACCTTCAAAACTCAAGACAAACACAAACGCACACACGTTAGGCTCTAGTTTCACTAGTTCAATTTTAGGGTCATTACACTTTAGGAATAAATAAGATGGGCCATTATATATTGTTATACTTCAAGAATCTGTGTTTAATTTGTACTAGAAAAATTTCATGATTGCTATTGCACCAACTTATTATTTGTCATCAGGTTCGGGATAACCCGGCAATGCTACTTGCTATGTTTTGGTACTAGGCAACTGATGGAGTTGAGGTATGACTTGTCTTGAAACTAGTAGACTCAAGGAGCATTGAAACTAGTAGATCCAAGGAGTAGATTGAGGTATGACTTGTCTTAATGTTTGATATCTTTTTTCCCTATTGTTTTCTTCTAACTATAGTGTTTTCAATGTATAGGCACCTCCATCTAGCTCATCTAGACCTGCCCTTGAATTACCATTAGTAGCTTCCTCAGAACTGGTAGACTGATACTATTTTTACATTGTTGGGTCAATAGTTTCATTGTTTATAGTTAGAAGGGCTTATCGTGCCGTAGACCTAGTTCTTCTTCCTTCTCTTGTTTATCTGTCTTCTATGGTATTCCTCTCCTGGGGAGTTAAATAATTTATATGATCTACTTATATTGCAAGACCACATTGGTTATGACTTGTCAAAGCATATCTTAAGTCATGTGGACAGGCCGACTATGTTGCCTTTGTATCAATAGATTCATAGACCTGGCAAATTTTACATTGTAGATTGATTCTTTGCTTTTTATATTGGGTTTTCAGTTCTTTTGCATGCCAATCTTGTGATAACTATGCACTGTCTAGTAATAACCTGCATTTTGCTTTCTTGATTTTCTTCTGCAGGATGGGTCTTTGCCTCCAAGTTTACCAGTAGAATCATCATCTCCATCTACTTCTAGTATATCTTTGAAGGTTAGTTAGTTGGTTAGTCTTGGCAGTGATAGACTGCCCCATTTAAGAGCTTATTAGCTTTATAGAAGCAGTGTTTTTACTGGAAAAATTCTAACTTAGCTTCGACTGGATACACCATGACACTGGGGCCTTCCCAGAGTGTAATTAGCTTATAGAAGTATTTTCAACCTTGGTCTGAACAGTGAGAATACTTCAGAAGTTAAGGTCTTCCAATAGTTTGTTGGAGTTGGATAATATGCTAGCTATAAAGTGTTGGTGTGTTAATTTGCCTTGCACCATGATGAAAGCAAAAATTGTCTCAGCATCAAAACAAAGCAAGTAGTGTTGTGTATTGGACCTAAAGACTCTTCCTTTGTATTATCTAACAAAAGGTATAATTAGATATTGTTATGTGTTAAGTTTTTATCTACCTCCATTGATCCAAAGGATGGTGGAGTAAAATACCCTTTTAACAATGCGGGGATGGGTCTCAGGCTTTGGGTTGTGGTTCTTCTTCTTCTGATGATTCAAATATAAGTTATGGGAGTAGCAACAATAAATATATGAATGGATTTCAGGTTTTTGCTCCACCCCATCCGAATTTGTTACATGATGAGGAGGAAGCTAGTACTACTAGTGCTACTAAGCATTCTGACACTAACAATGATCCATCTCACAGAGGAAGCTCTGTTGGATTCTTTAACGAGGATTTACATGATAAAATTGTTGTAGTTGTTGATGTTGATGAAGGTATTTGAAACTAAACTTTCCCTTTAAATGTAGAGTTTTTACAATTGTGGCTAATGCCTGTAACTAGGGGAGCTAGCAAGGTCGGGGGATGAAAAATTACATATACATAGATGTTGAACACTTTGGCCCTAATAGTAATTTTGCATAGTTTTGTAATCCTGCTTATCTAAAACACATATGGTTACAAGTTTGCTTGTCCTATCAAGTAGCGTTGTGGATATGTTGTTTCTTATCTCTTCAGATCAAAGGTCTAGTTCACCTTCAGATTTTTGTGAATGTTTGACCCATGGCCTTTATCACAGAATTTCCCAATTTTTTATTTATGTTACATACTTTATTCCTTACACAGTAACAATCTTTTGTTCTTTTGTGTTTTATTTATCTTGCTATTTGTAGCTTTATTAAAAAGGTTGATCCTTGTTTTTCAGGCAACAAGGTCATCTCTGTATTCAAATGATCGAGAGTCCATCCGTCACTGTGCAGGAAAATGCCAGTAATTGAATTTGAATAGTGGCCAGAAGTAAACTCGATCTATTGTATTGAACGATGAAGAGTTTTTGTACTATTGTCATATTTGTTTTAATGCATTTCATTTTGTGGAATTTATTGATAGTAGAGATCTTTAAGCAATCGCTTTCTAAGTTTTGGTTGTACAAGACATGTTTTTCGAAGTTTATTTGAAATCTATAGCTTTGATTTATTTATTAGCTAATTTTGTGTTTTAGATCACTTATATATTTAATTATTTGATTATTGAATATATGCAAATTATTATTATTCTTCTTAAAAATAAAAAATTGTGGCTACAAAAATTCTACACAACATTGCCACACTTCAAAAGTGTTGCTATAGGGACGTCCAATGTGTGGCTTACTAATTACAAATTAAACCTTGTACATAATAAAATTTACACTTTATAAGTGTTGTTCTAGATGAGAGATAAAAGGGAACACTTTTTAAGTCTGACCAATAACAAAGCAAAGGCCACACTTTTAAGTGTAGTATAATCAAACTAAAGGTGTTGCTAGTGAATTACTACAAAGTGTGCCCTTTATACCTCTTTGGCCATGCTTTTTAAGGGTAGCTACTTTGGCGACATTTCAAAAGTGTGGCCTAATGTCAAAGGTTACGCTTCTTTAGGCCACCCCCTAAAAAGTGTTGATGAAAGTCCAAAAGTGTAGCCTTTTATCAAAGGCCACACTTTTTGCTAGTTTAGGCTACACTTTATTAGGCTGGCCGTAGGCCTAAAATGTTGTAGTGAGTAGTTCTCTTATGATGTGAAGGACTAAAGGTTGAATAATACTGATATGATGCTTATGTTGGAGACTTTGCTTATGATTATGATATTGTCTCTTATGCTTATAATTTATGTTCATGAAGTATCTCTTATGCTTATGGATTATGTCATGTGTTGACTAACCCTTATAATATGCTCTTATGATGTTATGCTAGCTATCATATTCAGTACTTTTGTACTAACACATACTCTTGCCTACATTTTCATCAAATATAGGGTCTGGTGATTTAAGTTCCATTCTTGAGGATAGGTTTCTAGAAGTGCAAGGAGTTGAAGACTTGGTGAGTCCTCATAGCATGGAGGATAAAGCCACTATTTCCTTATGTCTTTTATTTACATGTTTTGAGACTATTGTATGGGCTGTGACCCAAGAGTATTCAAAGTTGTATCAGAGATGGTTTGAGACAAAGTATAGAATGACTTCCGCTTGCTTTTATAAAAGACTTTGATTGTATGGATAAAGTTTTAAAATTTATGTACTTTTCTATTATCTTATGTTATGATATGCTAAGGGCTTGTATGAGACCCCTTAGGGGTCAAGTACACCATTTTACATCTAGGGTGCACCCCTGTGTCGTGTCAACCTTGGTAATCAGAGCACAAGGTTTTGAATGGTTCTAGGATTGTGTCAAACCACGTCTAGTAGAGTCTTGTACATAAATGTGAAGCGCACCACATTTATGAATAGGAGGCTATTGGATGTTTAGGAAGCTTCACTTCGTCATTCTCTAAGTCGTTCCATGAAGTTTAACGCTATTAGGTCCTTCTCCTAATCTGTGCCCTATGGTTTTTAGGGTATGACTAATACAAAGGAAAATGTTAGGAGAAATAAGGAAGAAAATGTGGATCATGAGGTTCCTCCCCAAGCTCCTCCTCAAGCTCCAGTTGATCCTCTAGTTGAGAATGTTACTCATGCGGTGTTGTTTAAATTCTATTGTCAATTATACATTTGTGAATGATGATTACATGTTGTGAAAGGTTTTCTCAATGTATAATATACCTTAAATTGGTAGGCTTAAGGCATCCTCTTCATGTGTAATTAAAAGTGATTTTTATAGATATACATTGAATTGGTAGGCTTAGGGCATCCTCTTCATGTGTGTAATAATGAACCTTGAATCCGTAGGCCAATGGCATCCCTTTCATAAATGACTAATGAAGTATTCTAAGGCTTTGTCTTGAATCGGTAGACCAATGGTATCCCTTTCATGATGAGTCCATGAACTACTATAATGATGAACCTTGAATCGGTAGACCAATGGTATCCTTTTCATGACGATTCAATGAGCTATTCTAATAATGTACCTTGAATCGGTAGGCTAATGGCACCCTTTCATGTATGTAATAATTTACCTTGAGTCGGTAGGCCAATGGCATCCCTCTCATGTGTAGTAATGATAAAAGAGAATGAACTACTCTATGGGAATTTAATGCTTGGCTCCGGGTGGATATTTTGAGGTGGAAGCTCTCCCCATGTTAGGTCGAGTTTCTAGTAACAACCTCCTTATCCCATAACTATGTTCCCACATAGGTTATTATCTAGTGGATCCACCTAAGCTAAAATATTACAGGTTCTACCTTAGGCAAGTAGACCAACACTTTACGGTGTAGGATAGACACCGGATTCCATGCTTTGCTCACATGGTCTATGTCATTTAGGGCTTATTCCCATCATGTGAGTTATGTACTATGGTTACTCAAGAAGTTATATGAAGTGTGGATAGGGGTATGGGACTTTATCCATGCATTGCACAAGTAGGCTTTGAAAGTGGTCATGGTGTGTTCCTTAAAAGCTATAATGTCTAATGAAATGAATATGTTTATAATGATGCTATTGAGCATATTGACATGAAGTCTAAATGAAATGATGAATGCTTAACTTGGATTGATTCTATGAGTTGCTTTCCTTGACATGACTTATTAAATGTGAATGTTCCTTGTGTATTAGTATTAACTAAAGATGGGATCACAAAATGGTAAATAAGACTATGGTGACCTAAAAGGGATACTTAGTATGAGTGGTATTATGGGATGCCATTCATACATTGAGCAAGTATAACTTAGAGTTACCTAAGAGATGATTCTATTATGTTATAATGATTTATATGATGAATATGCTTGTGACTTGTGTTTTACACTAAAAGTGAATGATGATTTTCAAACTTTGTAAATGCATACTTTTCAACTAAAATGTCTCTTTTAGCATGTTTTCAAGGATTTTGTGCATGGCTATCATACTTAGTGCATATTTGTACTAACCCATATTTTCTACATTTTTCAATAAGTGTAGGTTTCGGTTCTTAAGGTGATCTTCTTTTGGATTCAAGCTTGGATCTACTATTCTCCTAGTTTGTGGTGAGTCCTCAAGATTCGAGGATGTATGAGTCACTAGTAGTTTCTTTCTAGTCATTTTATGTTTCGAACTATGTTGAAGGGGTGTGATCCTATTGTTGATTCAAAGATTGTATTAGATGGCTATTTGAGACAAGTTAGACTTCTAATTGCTTTTATAAGACTTCAATTGTATGGAAAAAAATTTTAAAATTTCGCTTCATTTCTTATGTCTTATGTTATGATATGCTATGAGGTTTGTATGAGGCTTTTCAGAGTCTTGTACGTCGTGTCACATCTATAGGGTACTCCTGGGTCGTGACAAACATGGTATCAGAGCACAAGATTTTAGGATGATGTCTCATAAGCCACGTCTAGTAAATTCTTGTTCATGAGTGTGAAGTGCGCCACATTTGTGAATGAGAGGCTTAAGATGTTAGGAAACTACACTTCTTTCATTAATCTTAAGTCGTGCCATAGTGTTTAGCTCTATAAAGTCCCTCTCCTAACCCTTCTTTTGTGTCTTCAGGAAATGAATTCACGAAGGGCTAACTAAAGAAGAATGGAGGGTAGCAATGTCATTGAACAAGCTCCTCAAGTGAGTCAAGCTCTAGTTAACCCTCCAGCTATGTCGGCTGGGGAAGTGTAACGACTCGCAAAATGGTAGGATGAACTAGAGCCTAATCGTGAGGGTCAATGTCAAGACACGTGTTAGACCTCGTAGTGTTGAAGGTCATATATGGATTAGCATAGGGTTTCAAGGGTAAAGGACAATGCCAAGGGGGAAAAGCGTTAGCCAAGGGCCAAGACTGCCCAAACCTTGGCCAACACTGCCTCATGACCACGGCAGCTTTCACGGCTAGTGGCCTTGACCACGGACCGTGAAGTGGTCTGTGAAGATCAATTAGGCACTTGGGAGGCAAGGCCTTGAGGACAAGCTACTGCTCCAAGTCCATGACCACTTTCACTGCCAGTGGTCTTAACCACGGACCATAAAGTGGTCCGTGAAGATTCCTTAGCATCTTGGGGCTTGGCAGGGAAAAATGGAGTCATTGCCTAGAGACCACGGGCCGTGGTCCCCCTTCACGAGCCGTGAAGTTGGGCGTGGTCCCTGACGGGGCAGTGATACGCTCAAAATACACCTCCTTTCAGAAGCATAAGCGATCGTTATCAAGTAAAGAACCCAACTTGTAGGTTGGGATCGATCCTACGAGGAAAATGGTTTAGACTTTACTTTTAACCAACAATTATTTTCAATTAGTCAAATTATTTCCAGAAACAGGTAAAAAAAGGGGGGTTTGTGCTTGTGTGAAACAAATAGTAAGACTTAATATTGTAATCAATAATTAAATTCAACTTTGGTTGTTATCAAGATAATAGAAATAACTAGGGTACACGTGTTCCCCATAATCTCATAACGCAGTAATCCTAGTAACA
>JAJOOR010004847.1:0-49108 GCA_036250505.1 Solanum acaule | reverse complement strand
CCCCCCCCCCCCCCCCGCTCCTTCTCTCTCTCATCACTCAAAAAAATCACCCCACTTGTACATGTTCTTCATCACCATTGTTGAACCACCACTGCCATAGCAGCCCATCTCTTTACCCATCTTTTAATACTTTCTCATTATTTGTCTCACTATTTACTCACAATTCTTAACACTGTTAATCACCAAATAAGCATTAAAGTTATTACTCAGATAGTGAATAAAATTAAATCGTCTTTAATTTCTTTACTCTAATAAAATTCACCAACCTTCAAATCTTATCTCTAATCTCCATTATTGTTCAGTGAGGAATTCAAACTACACCCAATAACGATTTTAGGAACTTGAGTAGCAACCACCAATCGATTATGCTCAACCCTGATAATCCAAATTATTTCCTCAAGTTTAAAAGGCATAAATCATTCACTATTTAAAGAAGGAATCAAAAGGGCGTTGTCGTACTCAAGTCCAAGATGATTAGCAAGAACTTCAATCTTGAAATTGGTGCCAAGATTATAGAATTTGGGTGGGAGAGGTGAAAGGGTTGGTCTAAATGACTTGATAAAATTGTTGTTGTTATGGTGATGCTGTTGATAAGTATTGTTGATTTCTTCCACCCGAAATAGAGATGATAATTGTTGATATGAATCTTGGATTAAGCTCTAATTTGTGGGTTATGGAAGACGAGGGTGGAGGTGGGGGTGGGGAATGGGGTGACTAGGGAAAAATGGGGTGGAGGGAGAAGGATTTAGGGGAGTTTACAGTGAAAAGAATTTAAAAAATGTCTCAGCACTATGGAGAAGAGAAGGGTAAAGATGATGTTGGCAATGAAGAAGAAGAACAACATTTACATTTAAAAATAAAATAAAATATACAGTATGATATTTGACAGTTGTAGCGTGTGTACACACCATATATAAAGAATGTGGTTCTTCAGTTTTAGGGTGGTATATATTTCGCTTTAAAATAGTCCAAGGGGGTAATAGGTCTCTGATGAAATATAAGTGTGTAGTTGAAAATTTGGTTAGAGATTAAGGGGGAATTTGGCCATTTTCTCCACTTTTATTTGATAAAACTACACTTTCTAGCGTGGCCTTTGCTTTGTTATTGGCCACACTTTAAAATTGTAGCTTTTTATACCTCTTCAACAACAACACTTATAAAGTGTAGCCTTTTCAAATATACATACTACATTTTCTAATCAATAGGACACAGAATTAGCATCCCTCTAGCCACACTTTTATAGTGCGGCAACGTTGTGTAAAATTTTTATAGCCACAATTTCTAATTGAAAAATAATAATTTTGGTTTGGATAGATTCATTAATCACATAATTGTATAATACAAATGATCTCAAACATCAAATTAGATAATAAATAGTTCAATATATTGATTTACAATAAACTTCGAAAAACATGTCTTGTACTACATACTTAAAAAGGGAATATTTTAATGAGGTGTACTAGCAATAAATTTCACAATGTATTCAAACATATATATACTAGTAGTTCAAAAATAGTATCGTTTGCTCCAATATATTGAGTTGACCTGTGGCATTATTCAAATTTGATCACCTGCCTTTTCATACACATTCAAAATAAAATTAAATGTTAGAAAAAAATTCACACTTGACACTAGTAATGGCTAATCATCCTATGAGAGCATTGGAAAAGGAGGAACAACATGAAACAAAATGCACATCTCATTTGAACTGCAAACCCTTAATTTAAATGGAATTCAAAATACCTGTTTGCTAGCGAAGTAACGCCATTTATAAAATGATAAGCAAGCACTACAGAAATGAGATGAACTGTTTCTACACACCTATATGTGGGAACATATTAGTTGGTTCAACATGCCCTTGAATAAAATGGTTATTTTATAGCATTCTATGACGATGATAATAATAATAAGATTTGAAATGCGCCTAGGGTTGTATGACTGCACAACAACCAAAGCTACCCATTGAGGAGCATGAGATGAATCACCGCCCTTAGCTAGATCCTCTACATTACAATGACCGCATGGCAATATAACAAGAGAATTAATTAAAAGTATAGCATAAGACCAATAAAAGAAATTTGACAAGACTAAGTGGAGCGGGGGAGATGAGTACATGCAAAAAGAAGGAAAGTACAGAATGAGTGTATGTTAAGATATTTTTTTCTCATTTTGAAAATTTGGTAGTAGCTCATACTAGGTGTAGTGCAGGTCATAGAAGCCACCAATCCTACAGCCTATGTGAAACCTATCATTTCTTTTCATTCTCTGCCAATAAGGATATCTACAAAGGCTCCTAATTGATAAGTCGAGATAAACAAACATTCCATGCTTTTAAATTGATTAGCATGATTGACTCATCCACATATGCAGCAAGAGGTAATCAACTAGTTCAGCTGCCAACTTATGTGTGCAAAATATTACTAAACTCCAAGCTTGAGTGGTTTTAAGAAATTATGAAATGCAGGTGTCCTCTGTTTATATCAAAATTAATAATTTTAGTACTCACAAACATATCCAACCCAATAATGGAAAACTTAACACGCGTGTGCAATTAAAACAGTAGTAAAAATACTTTCTATAAAAGTTGTAACAAGTATGATGGTGGACTCTGATGGAGACACTTTAGAAAGATGGGTGCAGTCCCCGTAAACAAAATGAACAGCTCCAGAAATGGTGAGCACGCTGCAAGGTCTGTTGGTCTACTTGAGGATTCCAATCTTGCTCATAAAATATGACCTACACCATCACAACTTGTCAAAGAGATGAAAGAAATGGATGTTAAATCAAAACACGACACATACATATGTTACTAACACCACTATGCAGTGGCCAAAAGGAACAGGAATGACTATTTTGTGCCATTGAAGTTGAACTTAAGACAAGAGTTAAAGTATATTATCCAAATCACTTGCAAGAACTGCAGCATTAAGCAATGCCATGTCTAGAAAAATTATTACTTCCTAACACATGCTCCACCTATCATCCTGTAGGTATCAACTGGCATCATTGTCAACAAATATGAGTTATCAGCATTTTTTTCCTTGATGGCATAACTTATGAGTTAAACGTCTCAATGATAACGACTAGGAAAAGAGAAGCGCGTCAATATCCATGAATGAAGATAATATTCTTTAACAAATTTGAGATCAAGCATTGAACTAGTTAAAGTTTGAACTTGAACTGTTAGATATGCTACTTGTGCATTACAATTTCGCTTTCACGTATGATCCAAGTGCCTCTATCACCTCTTTCCATATATCGAGAGGAGAAAACGTTGATGAATGAACTCTCTTTACTTGTACAATATATATTCGAATGAAGTAAAGGGTTAACCCAAGTATATAATCTTAAACCAATCTGATAATAAAAGTTCGGCCAGGAGTTGTCACTCACTGTATCAATAACCACAAGATTCAACCTAACTCCATCAGCTCTTGTTTAAATCAAGAAAACAAACACTGCATTTTGTTCAACTTCAAGCTTTGATCTATTATGACTAAAGCTCCTGATTGCAACAAAGCGCTCTTCAGAACGAATTGAACCATCAAGACACTCATAAGAATACTTCCTCATATCAGATTAGAAATATTTACCTACAGTATATCAAGTGTATGAGTCATCTGAGAGAAAAGAAGAACCCTATGTCCACAAGAATGATGTTTTTGAAGAAGATGATCTAATATTAGTAGTTTGCCGCTAGCCTGACTAGCACTTAATTAATGGTTAGAAAAGCATACCCATGAAAACGACATACTTTCCTAGGGTGAAACATTAGTAATAAATATAAAAGAATGAAGGATAACCTTTTAAAGCTAAATAACTAACAGATGCATACTCTTAACTTAGAGACAACCGGGTAGATTGCAATTACTTAAGGTGCATATCCAGTGTGAAATCTACAACCACAAAATTACAAACAGTGACCTTGAGCAAGCAGTAGATACAGTACCTGAACTAGGTGTTCTCCCTCTTCATATGGTTCCGATTCTATACCACCAAAAAGGTAAGGATGACTACATGCTTTTCGAAGTTGAATTACCTAGAAGTTAGTCTGCAGGTTAGTATTAGGGAAGACACAAGTTGAGCTCTAACAAATAGATCTCCAAGTCCAAAGCATGTTTCTCACCCTTTAAATGCTAAAACAACTACATAAGCATGATATTTATGACAAAATGAAGTGGAGATGCTAATATACTTAATGAACTCTCATAGAATGCAGATTCCACTTAGAAAAGGATGAAAGTCTATTGAAAAAGGATGTCAATAAACTTCTCTTAATATGCAAAAATATTGCTAGCAAGCTTCTGCTCTTAGTTCCACCAGATAACATGAACTCCAAATTTTCTTCTTTACTTGAAATAGTAAAATTCCAGAGAATCAGGATATATATAATCATTCTATGAGAGTACAGAGAGATTCTTGAAAGAGATATAACGTTGACATCGAAAAGGCTTACCCGAAAGAGGAGCTTGGGCTTGTCAAGTGTTGAAATCGTTATTTCATACAAAGGCCTGCGAAACACAAGTAAAGAAGATGGAATTAATAAATTCTCTCCCTGATTATAACAACATCATAAACTTGCTAAATCTTGACACACGGCGATTAAGGAAAAGAACAAAGTGAAGGCTAAATCAGGAGAAATGTAATATAATATTACCGAAATGATAGTGAATTTCCACACACAACACTATTTCCATCTACATGAGGGACTAGTTACTAGTTAGATTCTTTCTAGGATTCTGGAGGAATCAACTCTTAACTTGAATATGGTCAGTGGTGTATCTAGGATTTTAGGGTTGTGAACTTCCTTTAATATAAAATTTCTACCAATCACATAGTAGAAGTTTACAACTAATTCAAATGTAATAGTGAAAAAAGATCATGGAAAAAATATGACTTAAATTGTCTTTACCGAAAAAAATATCTAAAATTCATGTATATATAGAGAACTCGTACTGAGGAAGCAAGGTCATCTCTATCGAGAAGGTTTGCGAATCCAAAATCACCTGTGTAAAAAAAGTAAACAGATTTGATTCACATATAATATAGAAGCAAGAAGGGTGCTATCATGCACTTGGTTGTCATTCTTACCTTGTCGGATGCCATTGTGCTTTGTGACAAAAATGTATATCTGAAATGAATCGAAGTACTTCATATTAAAACAGGTCATACAAGGAAATCTCATTAATAAATTAGGGCCTATTTATACGTTCACGTCTCTGTGTAGAACACAATTGGAGTGCGGAGGACTTTTAGAAATCCGATCGGTGTAAACATGATATAAATTTTTCTTTGTCCTTTCTTATTCTTAGCTTCCCCCAAAAAAAAGAGAAACTTGTAGGAAATCGCCGGTTGGGTTTGGTTATCCAACCAGGAAAGGCATGGGGCTAACCAGAATGGAGAGTCCGAACGAACGGAATACTTGGAGTGAGAACTAAATGAGTTTCTGCAGAGGAAAGAGTTGATGAACACATAAACTTTAAGTGAACTACTCTAGTATGAGAACCCATTATGATGGAAGTTGTATCTAAACTACCTCTTCTGGGAAGAGAGCTCCTCTAGACATCCTTATGATCTTTTCCCTGATCACCCAAAACAACAAACAAAGTCATTATCTTCATATTACACCATAAAACATTTCCATGATCTTATCGCTTTCAACCTCGTAATTTCAGAAAAGGTGTCTAAAGATTCTTCATATAAAAGCATCATAGGTTAGTTTAGTCTACAAATAAGTTTTGACCATCTTTCAGGAGAAACGTAAAATTCATATGTCAATAAGTATAAAAATGCTAGCAAGGCTAGGATAACCATTCACATATCTCCACCTTCACAATATGTCAATAATTATTAAAATGCTAGCAAGGCTAGCATATCCAGTTCCCCCAAAAGAAAAACAAAATCAATCCGGTTTTGAGGCAATTCAATATAGAGTTTTTCTCAAGTACAGGATAATCATTTTAGTTACAAATCCTGTTCTAGAAACTGAATAACATAATACCTTCTCGACCTCAACATCCTTGTACTCCATGATATGTGGATTGATTAACTTAGCTATCAGATCCATCTGCCATAGAATAATACATACAAAAATATCATCAGATATCAATTAGCTTAACATTATGCAGACCTATCTACTCAACATGATATCATTCCAAGACAAAGTGAAATTTACTCTATAACCAGCGACACAAGGTTCTAAAACAAGAGAATGGCTAGCACGACAATTCTGCGTCTCTTTCAAAAACTAATGACTTATTAGAGTGAAATGGATATGATTTGACTAACAAGACCCTATAGCTATTCAGTTTAATTTCCAAGTACTAAAATTAGGAAGACAAACTGTTAACACGATCTAAAGCAGGCAAGTTGAATAAGATTTTAAGGCTAAAGTTGAAATCAAATATAAAGTAGGCAAGTTGAATCAGATATAAAGTAGGCAAGTTGGAACAACATCATTTAACCTTCAAATGTTGAACAAAAAGGGAAAAGAATCAACTGATGAAGCTAAATACGAGCTAGAATCCCAAAATTCGTATAAAAAACACAAGAATATCCAAACCATAAAGCTAAAATTTAGACTTTCAAAGATAGAATTTCTTACCTGATAAACCCTATGCCAACGAAATAATGTTCTTCAGCGAGAACTATGACTGAAATCGTGTTCTTCATCGAGAAGCTCTTCAGCGAGATATTTGTGAGAAATTGTGTTTTTCAGCGAGAAATCTATAGCGACCCTTTCGAAAGGATACTACCACTTAAACAAGAAATCTAATTAAATACTTGCGACATTTAAAAGAGGTTAACTATGGCCATATTGATTTTAGTCTAGTAGAGGGATTAGATGCATAATGACCTCCGAGAAGTAATTTAAGCAAATAACCGACGAGATTTTCATGTATATATATTATCCTCACACTCAAGGATGAAACAACAAGAATATTACAAGCTTCCGAGTACCGAAATCAGCCTGCTCATGATTCACACAAACATTCATAAAGTAGTAGTAGATTTAGGATATTACAAGACATGGGTTTACACACCCCAAAAAAGAACAAAACATATAGCCATATTTATATTACAACTCATGGTGACATGATCAAATTAGTCCTCAAAATCCCATGTAAATATACAACACATAGAATATGTACAAGTCCCAAAGTTTATACAAAATATAGATGCCTATATGCAAATGTGATCTTCCTTAAGGCTCTCAAAACATCCATATCCAATGGCCAGCTTCAAGCATCATTTCCAACAGCCCCTACAATAGAAACAACTATCGCTAAGCATATAGCTTAGTGGTGTAAAAGCTATAGGTTTGGAGCCTTCAAATTCAACAAGTTATCATTCTCAAGTCAAGGGCAACATAATTGAACATAAAAAATAAATCAAGTAACAATATATAAATAGCATCAAGTTTTATATTTAAAGATCCAAATGTCAAGAACACTCATAGCACAGTTTTCCAAGAAAATCAACAACAAGGCTTGCCCAATAGATACATCATGTCGTCACACCAAGCACAAACAGGTATCAAGCAAGGTAAAAACCCAATAATCAAGAGAACCAAGAACCATATTAAAAATGGCTTTCTAGTTCGTACTTAAAAATGGACAGCTTCCATTCTGAAGACGGACTAAAAATCCAGAGTCAAGATGGTAAATGATTCGAATCAAGAGGCATGCCAATAGTGAAAAAGTCACAGCCACAAGAAGGACAAGGTCCCAACAAGAGTGCCAAGTGATCAAACAATCCGTACAAGTGGGCGAGTTACAGAAGCGTCTTTAACGTCTTAAAGGATACCAACACGACAATGCAAAGTGACCATAGGTAACCAAGGTACGAAGATCAACTTTTAGATATACCAGCAGTTGAAAGAGTTCAAGTACAAGTTTATACACAAACCTTAGTTCTTTAGCACAAAAATAGTCCAACACAACTTCACGAGTTCAAATTGTAGACCAACTACTGTATCAAAGTCTTCAACTCGTACACGAGGATATATAACCTTAAAAAATGAATTCAATAACTTATTTAATTCCTAGTAGCTCAATAATGATGGCTTAACACAGGGTTATCATCACAATTAAGCCTAGCCTGTACAAATACGACTATACTCCAAAAACAGAAATTCTGCCCAATAAAAGCACTTTATGTCGCAACTTAGATTTGAAATAGAAAACGGCCAAAATGGAATTTATATCCTTCATAAAAGATGTAGGTACATCTCTTAAGCTTGTAAATAATCAAGAATCACCGCAAAATACGCTTTGTATAAAAATATATAATCAAAACACTAACAGTTGAACATACTGGATTTCAAATTCCAGAATCTGGATAGAACATGTCATATGTTGTGTCCCTTATTTCGTAGTCATAAAAGCTAAATTAGAGTTTACCATACACAGAAGAGTTGTAGGTATAGGAATCAGCTTTCCAAATCATATTTATTCACAGAAAAAAGAGTTATACAGAATGAGAAATTCTAAAAGTACTAAACACTACTCAGCTAAAAAAAATAATTTTTGATTACTCACCAAAAGGTAGGATGTCTTGACTTCTAGCTAGAAGGACCAAGGTTTTCACTTGTGATTTTCATGAACAACTGGTTAGAAAATGTTCTTAGGTTCTTGGACTTCAGTTCCAAACGAAAATCACAAGAGGAGGTGTGATAATATAGTCTTAAGAGTGATGCTTAGTCACATATACAACTGTCACTAAAAGGTGCTGCCCAAAATGTATACATAGACACCTATATGTATATAATTGATACCAACACTTTCAATTCATATGAAATTTTAATTAGAAAAATTACGTAAATACCCCCATACAATACCTTAAATTACGAGCACAATTTATTTTAAGGAAGGTTGCAAATATCAGAAACTTTCAAGTTCCCAACATATTGTAGTAATTAAGAAATGATGCATCGACATGCAAGAGTTGGCCTAGTATTTTAGGGGTGTTACAAAATCTATGAGAAAAGCGTGACGGAGAGACTTAGCTTCAGTTAATCTGTGACGGAGAGACCTAAGCTTTAGCTCTTCGATTAGTTCTTCAGACTTTAGCTTCAAATCGATCAACTCAGAGAAAAGTGTGTCCTTCGATCAGTTCATTAGAGAGAGATTAAAGTGTGTTTTTCTGATTTGGGGAAAACAAAGTTTTATTAATATTTTATCAATTATTTTTTTTGGCCAATAAAAATGGGAGGGAGATTAAAAATGTTGGAGAGAATATAAAATTTTTGTGAAAATTTTAAGGAACTGTTGTAATGTGTTGTTTTTACAATTATAAAAATAGGACACTTTAAAAGTGTGGCCATATATGTAAATAGTTGTTGCCAATGATATCATATTATAACAACACTTATAAAGTGTAGCTTATACAATTAAAGTGTACACTTTGCAAGTGTTGCCAATATTATCGAAGCTAAAAGTTAAAAACTTGGCCTATGCTTTAAAAGTGTCCCCAAAAATATTTTAGGCATCACTTTACAAGCGTTATCCAGAATTAGTGTGGCCGTACGCCTAAAATGTTGTATTGCCAATTACGTTCTCCGTAATCTGGGTATTATAATCCAAGTCTTTACAAAGATCTATAATTTTCAAAATCAAGAACCCAACTCCAAATCTACTTGAAAACACATTTAACAAGGATCTACTATGAAGAGAATACCCATGGAACTATTTGACTTAGAAGAAAATTTGAATTGGATGCGTTTTTTCCTTTTTGAAGGTGTGTCCTACGCAAGTACTATACCAATCACTTCAGGCGGATCGTAGGTTAGGATAATGCTCAGACTTCAACTCAGGCATGGGCACAATATACTTTGGCCCTATAGGCACATCATGCTGCTTCTACTCCTCATACTGTAGTCAAGATGGTTCCGACTGTCGTTCCACTTTTGGCTCCTAGGCCAGCTATGAACCTTGAGAAGCAGAAGATTTTGAAAAAGTTTGTCAGGTTGGGTCATCCCAGATTCACCAATTCTGCGGGTAAGGATTCCCATGACTTTTAAGTCAGTGTCTAGGAGAGATTACATGACCTTGGGTTAGTAGAGTCCTTTGGAGTTGATTACATTGCTTATAAGATGGAAGGGCCACCGAAGCACTAGTGGAAATCCTATTTAGATTGCCAACCAGTCGGGTCAACTTTGATGACTTGGCCTCAGTTCTATGAGGCTTTGTTCGAGAAGTATGTACCTCATAGTTTGAGGGAGTGGTTGTGTGATTAGTTCTTAGACCTTACTAAGGGATCACTTTTAGTTGCGGAGTATGATGAATAGTTTCATGAGTTGATGGAACATGCGATTATGCTTATGTCGATAGAGTAGGAGAGAGGCCATAGATTTTTCAGAGGGCCCTCATTTCCTTTTAGATTGGTTCTAAGTAGATTGTGGTGTCGGGTTGTTCTTTTATATAAATAGTTGATTATATACACATCATTGAGGGTATCTGTCGTGAGGCATATGGAGGCAGCGACAGGAGGCCCCATCATAAGTCTGCTTTGAGGAAGTCTTAGTTGCGTAGTAGAGGGTTTAGAGGCCTAGGGTATCCACACCAGTATTAGCCAATAGTTTGGTTTAAGGTGCTCTAGAAATTTTAGATTTTGGCATGACAAGTTCTAGTAGTCAAATTGTTCAGGCTTCTTGTGGTGCACATTTAGGGTAGTCGGGTCATTATGACTAGTCAGGTTTAGTTGAGTTGTCTTAGAGAGTTTGTTCTAGTAGAGGTTTCCACGAGTGTTGGGTAGTGAATCACTGTGTTCGAGAGTATCTTATGATCAGTCATCACAAGAGGCATAGTCAGCCAGGTCAGCAAGGTTAGGCAATTGGGGATCCAGTTTAGGATACTAGAGGTGATCAACAGGAAGGCTGGTCTCATGGTCGAGGTGGACATGGACATATGTATGCTTTTGCCGAGAGGTCAAAGGGGGAGACATCGGATGTTGATATCACAAGTACGATCTCTATCTCCCATCAACCTACTTCTGCTTTATTTGAACCAGGGTTTACCTTTTCATACGTGTCTACATATTATGCTATGTGGTTGGATTTATCTTGTAATCCTATATATGTTCCTATGCGTGTAGATAGCGTTGTAGGTTATTCCCTAGTAGTGGATCAAGTATATATAGTTTGTGGTATGACCATCTTGGGGTACAATACATAGGTAGACCTTACTATGTTAGAGATGGTAGATTTCGACGTGATTCTAGGCATGGATTTGTTTTCTCCCTATCATGCAGTCTTGGATTATTTCTCCAAGACTATTACTTTGTGCATGACTAGTATTCCACCTCTCTCTAGATCGGCTCTAATAAACATATGCCGAGGGATGTGATCTTCTTTCGAACGACAAGACGGCTCATGGAGAAGGGGTGTCTATTTGACGTTTCTTATATATGTGATACTAGTGGTGACACTCCTCTTGAGCTAGTTCCTGTGGTTAGAGAGTCTGCTTATGTGTTTCCTACCGATCTATCAGAACATATTTCTGACCACGATATTGATTATGGGATTGATGTTGAGTTGGGTACACAACTAGTTTCCATCCCACCTTATCGGATGGCTACAACTGAGTTGAGGAAGCTTAAGGAGCAACTTCACGACCTCTTGGGAAAGGGGTTCATTATACTGAGTGGATCTCCTTGGTGTGCTCATGTCTTGTTCATGAAGACGAAGGGTGGTACCTTGTGTATGTGCATTGACTACAGTTAGTTGAACAAGGTGACCATCAAGAACAAGTATCATATGTCAATGATTGATGATATTTTCTACCAGCTTCAGGGTGCAACATTGTTCTCTTATATTGACTTGAGATCGGGCAACCACTAGTTGAGGATTTAGATTGCAGACATCCATAAGACTTCATTTGGACTCTATAAGGCCAATATGAGTTCTTAGTCATGTCTTTTGGGTTGACTAATGCCCCAACAACGTTTATGGAGTTTATGAACTGTGTGTTCGGGCCTTATTTAGACTAGTTTCTAATTGTATTCATCGTCGACATCCTAGTCTATGCTGGGAGTGGGTTAAGCATGAGAAATATATAACGGTCATACTCTAGACCTTTAGAGAATGATAGTTGTATGGAAAATTCACTAAATGTATGTTTTTGCTTGAGTCTATAGCATTCTTGGGGAACGTAGTGTCCAAGGATGGCATTATGGTGGATCCGGCAAAGAATGAGGCAGTTCGTAGTTGGGTCGGTCTTACTTTTCCTTATGAGGCTCGTAGTTTAATTGGGTTGACATGCTACTTACAAACAGTTCATGGACATGTTTTCTTCTATTATAAGACCCTTGACTAGATTGACTCAGAAGGATGTTCACTTCCAGTTGTAAGATGAGTATGAGGGGATCTTTCTGAATCTCAAGGCTTTGTTGACTTCAACATCAATTTTGTCTATTCTTATTGAGGGCCAGGGGTTTATGGTCTATTATCATGCTTTCAGTATCAGACATGGTTGTGTTTTGATGTTGTAGGGTAGAGTTATTACTTATGCTTCTAGGAAGCTGGAGCTTCGGAGTGATGAGTCCAATATTTGGACTCATTTAGGGCTTTATTTGTATAGGTTTAGTTTCCTCAAATGCTTATTTTTTGTTAATAACTGATGTTAAATCCTTGATTTTCAAGATTACAGATGGAGGAGCAGAGTAAGGACACTACGTTGCTATAGGGAACAAAGCAAGCTGAAAGAATGAAGAAAAGAAAGCCTGGTGATCACCAAGTCAGTTTGGCGAATTGCTGAGTGGCCATTTGATCGCCTAAAGTTCAAGTGTGCCAAGCCCTAAAGGAAAGAACCATGTTGGCGAGAAAAATGAGTAGTCGACGGATCGTTGAGTGGTTCCGTGATACAGTGTTTGATCGCCTAAAGTTACAAACCTTCAGGATGCTGAAGGTCAAGGCAGAAAGGCAATAGAATTGACCAAAGAGTGGATTGCCTAGTGAATTGGCGAGCCCGACTTACTTTGCCGAGTGACTCTTCGCAGCACATTTTTGGCTACTATAAATACGTTTTTGAACATGTTGTTTAGTATCTTATGATTCAATTTTTATCATATTTTCTAATTTTCGAACATTGAGACATGTTTTTCTCTAGTTTTTCTTTAGCTTTGAAGAATTGAAGTTTTTCACTTTTGAGAAATTGGAAGTGGGTCTTTGAGATTCTTCGAATTGGACATTTGTAAAGATGAAATCAATCTTACCCAGTTGATGGAAACTTAATTTGGTAACGATTTTTATCTTTTTATGATATCTGGCTAAAACTCCAATCTTGGGGTGTGATTATGTAATAATGGGCTAATTTAGCTTATGGGTATTGCAAATTGTTAGTTTAAATGCAATTTAGAAGTTATTTCAATCAATAATTGTGTTTTAATTTAAGAATTGTAGTTGCACATGTAGTTTTACCCTTCTGTTTTCTGCTTGCTCGAGAGAGAGGTTTCAAAACTAAGATTATTGATTGATGGTCTGTGGGTATTGGGTTTTCATGGGTTCAGCTCGAGAGAGTGAATCCTAAACCCTTTTCCACACATTCAGCTCTAGAGAATGAATGGACTAAAGCGTAGGCTGTTCTTATTTTGCATGTGTGTCGATGTTTGAGAGAAATTGACTTGATTCGGGGTAAATTGTTCGAGGGAAAGTTTACCTCCTCTATAGTCTACATTAGTCACCAATATTTAGCTATTTTCTAATAGGTACAATTACCCATTTGTCTATATTAGCCAATAATCAAATCACTTCCTAGGAAACCATCTCATTATTGTTATTTCGTATTATTTGTTATTGTTGTAGTTGATAACTAACACCAAAACCCCCTTATTTGACATTTGTGTCACCCCATGATTTGGATAATGTTTTTATTTGTACATTTTTATTCCTATGGCGGAGTTGACCATGTTCACACTTTACGATTGAATCTTAAACACCTACCGCTACCTATGGGATTCCACTCCAACTCATTTAGTTGGCATATTATACTGACTAACGATCGTTGGCTCTTAGAATTGGATGAAGTGTCTTTGATAACGTTATTTTAATCAAAATGGCGCCGCTGCCGTGGAGTGGTGTTGGTTAAGATTCTTTGGTTAAGTTGAATTTTATTCTTTTTAGTCATAGTTGAATCTACTTACTTTTAGTTTTGGTTTTCATGTTGATTGTCTAGGACAAAATAAAAGAGCATGTCTTGTAGCAACGGTGACCAAATGGACCACCCTCCTTTGAAAATGATGATTCTTAGGGATAACATCCTAAGTTTCAGACAATTGGAAGGTGAGTGAATCCATGGGTTGTGGCAAAGATTTAAGGCACTACTGCTACAGTGCCCAACTTATGGAATCTCAGATAAAATGCTATTGGACTGCTTCTATAGAGGTCTTGGTCCAGAGAACAGAGGAGTGGCTGACCAAATTTCACTAGGTGGTCTCACACAACTACCTTATGCTACTGCAGCCAACTCCTTGATCACATGGCTAAGACCAACCAGGTGACTAAGAAAGACCAGATTTTGGCGACACTATTGACTCAGCTGGATCTCATTGCCAAACAAATTATGGAATTGGATGTACCATTAAAAAAGAAAGATTGGTACATTCCCCCTCATGAGCGTAGAAATTCCAAGGAGTACGAGGGTGGACAAGTAGAAGAGATTTTGTCACTCATTCTCCACAAAGTCGAAGAACACGACAGAGTGTTGGACAAAATAATAGAGAATGTCTCACTGTTGAATCAGATGACTGTTTCCCATTTCATATCTATTCAGCTACTTGAGACCCAAATGGGTCATGTTTTGTCTCATCTCCATACCGGGAGTGAAGTCTGAATAGAGACTTGCGTCGTGCCACGACGTTAAGTAAGGTTCTTCTTGGGAGGCAACCCAAGGTTTTATTTGCTTTCTTTTAATTTTGAAATAATGGTGTGTTGATTGTGCAGGTGAATAAGTGGTGATTAGCAAGCTAAATTTCCAGTCGGCGAGCCCGACTTAGACCGCCGTTAGACTCAAGTATTTATAAGGTTGAAGTCTGTAAAACTCGGCAAGTCTAGGAGCAATTTAGGTATTTGCTGAACAGGTCGGCGATCGCGACTTTGTCCGCTGTTTGGACCCCCACATTAACTGGAGGTCCTGTAAAACTCGGCGTGGTAAGTACCCACTCAGCGTGTCTCCGAGTGGTTTGGCGAGCAAGCCTTATGTCCCCGAAAGGGTGAGAACTGGACGGTTTTAAAGGCCAAAGGATCAAAAGTTCAAACTCTTTCACATTCCCTCTCTTTTTAGCTTCCCAAAATCACACTTGCACTATATTTTCCCGTATCTTTGTGTTTTTACTACTTTTTAGTCGTCGATAGTGTATTCAGAGTTGGAATTCTTTGGCTCCTAGATTTTCAAACTATTTGTTCGACATAAAAGGTTGGTTTTCTGAGCCCCAAACTTGTATTTAGTGGTTTTACTCATTTGCAAACTGTTTTTATCTTAGTGATTTGTGTTGGACCTCTCTAAATCGTATTTGTGTGCTAGTTCTCCTATTTTAATTTAAATATCTTGCCTGAAATGATTAATTGTTGATTTCCTGAGTTTCGTGCCTTATAATTGATCATAAATTGTTGGGTTGTGCTATATTGTTCTTGGATCTAGTGAGGTGAAGTCTAAGTAACCCATAATTGTGCTAAATGACGTGTTTTGCCCAATGATTGAGCGTTTCACGTCATTCTTAAGGGTGTAAGTCGTCAAATGGTAAACTTTGGCCAAACCGGGAGAAGTCTATGTAACTCGGGGGCATGGGTCATATGGGTCTAAGTCTAATTGTTCTAGTGTATTGTTTGATTTTCTTTTTCGGGGGCTGCGGGATCAATTTTTGGAGTCGTGGTGAAAATGGGCATGTTGAGCAATTTGGCGAGCTGGATTGAGTTTACCAAAACACTCACCGGTTCACTCAATCCCCCTTTATTGCCCTTAAATTTATGCTAATTTTGAGTTTAGGTTCTGTAACTTTCAGCGAGAAGCCTTAGTTCGTCGAGTGTACTCGGTGAGTCCCCAAAAGTCTTCTTTGATCACCCTTTCTGCTCCCCTAACCCTTAAAATACATTGTACCTTTCGGTGGGCTGGTCCTTGCTCACCGAATGCTGTCGGGTATTCCCTGAAAGGCCCCTCCCATCACCGACATGCAAATTTTTCTGAAATTTTTTGAGCCAATCCCTTCGTTGATCCCGATCTGGATCGCCGAAGTGATTGGGTGACTCGCCAATCGGTTTGGCGAGTCTGTCTACAGCTGTTTTTCTGCAACTCTTATTGAAGTGAATCTAACTTTTTTTGATGTTTTTTGTAGATATGGCTAGAACTAACCTCGACATGCTGCCCCGTAAAAGAGCATGGGGCATAGTGATTAATGAAGGGAGAGCCAATCCTCCTTAAAAGGGAAGGACAGAGCCTCCAAAGGGAGGCAAGGGCAAGAGACCCTTGACTGATGTTCCGGAGCACAACTCCAGTAGCGAAAGAGAGTCCTTTGACTCCCAAACTGCATTTTCTAAGCTGGATGATGACCTGCCACTGCAGTCCAGGCGAACGGAGATTTGTGCTAGGTCTCGTCCTGACTCATTGAGACCTCCAGCAGCCACCCCTCCTACAGCAGCTACAGCGCCAGCTTCGGCACCAATTGTGCCCCCACTGCCACCATTACAGATTTCTCCTCCCTAGCTACTCAATGAATTAAAAGCTGAGGAACTGAGGAGGATTCTAGAAGAGAAGATGTTGTCCACGGAAGGCCTGGAAGGCAGATATTCCAGGGTGAGGGAAACACTCCAGTACCATCGGTTTGAGCAGTTCACCACGCCCTGAGGCCCATACATCCTTACATGGATGTGAAAATTTTACTCGGCATATGATGACCCGGTCCCTAAAGGCAAGAAGAAGGCCACCACTTTTAGACAAGTGGGGTCCATCATGGTAAGGGGAAAATAGTGCATTGTAGTCGTGATCACATCAATGCAGTACTTAGTAGAGAGTCAGTCTTTGACTACCCTAATTTGGCTACCACTACGACACCTTTGGATAAGATCAAAGGCTGGCTAGCTCCCCTCATTTCTGATACCACCCTGAGGGGGATTGAGGCACTGTAACGACCCAAGGCTAGCTGATAAGTCCGCAAATTGGACTCATTTAGGGCTATATTTTAATAGAAATTGTGTCCTCAAATTCTTATTTTATCTCAATATCTGATGAAAACCCTTAAGTTTCAGGTATTTGAAATTTGAAAGAAAGAATGGACACTACATTGCAAAAAGGAACGAAAAGGCGGTAAAGAATGAAGAAATGAAGGCTTGAGGATCGTTGAGTCCACTTGGCGAGTTGCCAAAGGGTCCTACTTCGCCTTTGACCAACGACACTACTTCCGATTCAAGTGTCTATGATCATCAATCATATAGTAATCCAAAGGAGGGTTGGGATTGTACTAAGGGAGTGGTTTTGAGAATTTATAGAAAAATAAAATTTAGTGAAATGAACAAGAAAATCTAACAATGAGAGGGGGATTCCTGGGATGTGACCGGAACACGGGTTAATCTAAATTATTGGGTATATGCTTTCATTACAGAATTTGTAGAGTAATAGTAACTAGGCTAAGCTATACGTGGGAATAAATTATATCTCGAGCAACTTAACCCATTTCGAATGGGTTCCTCTCAGACACCTACTTACCACATGAAGACTAGCCTACGCCTTACCCCACTTATTCTCTCGAACTGAGTGTTAGGATATGGGATTAGGGCTCACCCTCTCGGGCTGAACCTCATGTCGACCCACTCATTAGGCCATCAATCTAGTAGTCTTGGTTTCACGACCTCTCTCTCTCTCTCTCAAGCCGAAAATACATGGGTGGACTTATATTTGTAACTACAAACCCATTAAATTCGACCAAAACTAGTAGGTGAAATCAACATTAAACTACATTTAATCTATCAACAACCAAGACCCAACAACAATATTAACCTGTTTTCACCAAATCACACCGCAAGAATGGGGTTTTTTAGCCAGACATCAAACGATAGAAATAAATATCTAAATGAGCTTGCATTCAAATGGGTATGAAGATTTAAGTCTTGATACATGCCAAGAATGAAGAAATCAAGAGTCCTAAGTCCAAATCCTTGGGATGAAACCCTCTTCTTCTTCAAGTTTCCAAAACCCTTTAAAACTCAAAGCAAAATAAAAAGTACTATTCTGTATGAAAATTTTAATAATTGTTTTTCACACTAAAAATCTTATACTAAGCTATAACTCTCAACAAGTATTTATATTTTTCAAAAATTTGTGCTGCAGCGGACCATTCGCCGACATTAGTCGGAATCGCCGAACAACTCGGTGATTCGCCCTTTGGTGTAGTTCATCGCCGTTTTGCACCATCCTTTGGCATCGTCGTGCTCTGGGTCAGTGGGCAACATAGTACTGCTTCGCAGAACTTCTCGGCGATGCACCGACTAATCCTTTTAACCGTCGACTTGATCCGTTCTTTCAGGGCTCAGCACCCTGGAACAAAAGGCGAAGTGAGACGCTTCGGCGACTCGCCAAATGGTCTTGGCAATCCTTAGGCCTTCATTTCTTCGTTCTTTTAAGCCTTTTCGTTCCTTTCTTGCGATGTAGTGTCCATGGTTTCCTAAAAACATCACATACTTGAAACTTAAGGGTTTTCATCAGATATTGAGATAAAATAAGCATTTGAGGACACAATTCCTATTAAAATATAGCCCTAAATGAGTCCAATTTGTTGACTCATCAACACCCCCAACTTAAACTTTTGCGTGTCCTCAAGCAAACTCAAGTTCAGCCGTTCAAAAACGGTGTCTCAAACAGTGCTACACAAGACTCAATTATGAATGCACACAGCAAGACTCAATTTACTTATGCGAGGATCAATTGTGTACTCAAAGATTCAAGTTGTGACACACCATTACCAAAACTTATCATTCTCACAATACTTGCTTCAAATGAAAGTTCAGGCTCAACTATAGTGTTCAAGTGCCCTCACACAAAGAATGATTCCATATTCACACAATGGTTTCACAGTTTAAATCTTCGTAATCAGATGCAACACTCACTCTCACAACGAAGAACACAATGCATGCTTTCACCCATAGGTTTGCCCATATTTTCCAAACAACATTTGTTTCGGCTTTCTCAAGATCACAAAGGTCTTAACAAGGCTTGTAACAGGGCTGAGTGTAAAGGTATGGTCATTTAGGCTTAGTGACTTTCATCCTCATGCGGTGTGGTACTCACAACAATTCCTTTCCTTTTCCTTAATCATTCTCTTCAGTGCTCATAAGTCATCCTATTATTCACTTTCCATGGATTGCTTGGGAACCCCCTTTCATTTTTCAACTTTATTCCACAACTTTTCTTTTTCATTTTTTTCTTTTTCTTTTCTATCTGTATTTTTTTTTTATATGAAGGGGTTCCATTTTCTTCAAAACCATGGGTAAGAGGGGCTTTCCTGCACTTCTTGATTTTCCTTCTCCTTTCACAACACCCCCAACTTAGGCTTTTGGCCTAAGTTGTCTATTCAAACTAACCACAACTTCATGAGGATTATGGGTGGTGGATAAAGAAAGGTTTAGTGTTCATCAAGTTTCTTCCAAAGAAGGTTCAGGCTCAAGGGGTGTTCAAGAGAGAATCACACACTCATAAGGTAGGCCACAAAAAAGGTATATGTCAAATTGGCTCACACTCGTAGAAGTTGCCTAAGATCATATCAGTAGATAGCATCACTTAGTTAATCGGACCAACGGGGTAAATTCTAGGATCTATCATGCATAGTTCACAGGTAAGCTCATCACACTAGGTATTGACACTATAAGTTAAACAAGACTCCACACTTTCACTAGTGTGCAATGATCATCACAAGAGAATCAATTTGATACAAGGCTATACATAACGAGATGCAAAGAGTTCACATATTGTCTATGCAACTTCATTTGGCCTCATCTTAGCTGCGCATTCATGTTCGTTCGATTGAGAGCACTAGTCAAGTCATCGATATTGATTGGAACCAAGACTCATTTTTTTGCAAAAGAACAACCACTTTCAAGAGCTTATAACAGGTGGCGAAAATGTGGGAAAAATTCAATTTTTTTTGGAAGGATCAAAATCATTTTACAATTTAAAATAAAAGTAGACACAAGCTCAAACATTCACAAAAAGCAGTGTAAACACAATTTATAAACAGACATCCCAAATATATCCACAAAACATAGCTTTCAACACAAAAGGTATGGGCCTCACCCCACCTTAATTAAAAAGTGTTTGTCCTTAAATGCAAATAAAAGTATCAATAGTAAAAATATAATAAGATAGAGAGGGAGGTAAAGAAAGCCCTTGTCTATGCAGTCTCTTTCTCTCTGTCGGGGTCTCAGTTGCTGGTGTAGCAGTCTATATATGGGCATCAGTGCCCGGAGTAGTTGTCATTCTGACTCTGATTTTCATTTTCTATTTTTGCCTCAGTTGCTGTATCAATATTAGCTTTAGCCATATTATCCAAATCGTGAGCTGCTCCAAAGGCATGTATCGCGTTAATGAACCCTTGAGCCCACAAAGGGACATTAGGGTCAGTGGGAATCCTCCTACTGGAACAGGCTTTCTTGTTTTCGCTTCTTGCTTTGGGGTGATCTATCGTCCCAGCATCTCTTCTGGAGTTTTGTGCCCTTATATGTCGTGGTGGCATATTTCTTCCAGCAACTTTCGATCTAGCCATTTCTGGAAAGCTTTGAGAAAAAGTAGGAAAGTATTCATGTAAAAGCATGGTAGTTTGGTTACAGAGTCACTTCTCCAAACGAATCGACGAAGTGCACAGTCAATCTGTGATTTGCCTACTACAGCGCACATAAGACATAAGGGTGCAAACATAGGGCGAACAATAAGACTTTCGGCAAGTCGCCAAGTTCTATTAGCGACCTCATGCTTCTCGTCGAAAGTTACAGAAGACACAACAAATAAAGCATGATAATAAGGGCGAGATAGGATGCTTGGGTGAACCGCTGAGTTGTTCGGCGAAGTCGTCACAGCTCGCCGAATGACCCAACGTGCCTACTTGTGACCAACTTTCCCAAATTCAACCCTGTGGCCTCCGAAAACACAATTTAGGTGCACAACTCAAATTAGGCTTGGACCTAGTGACAATCATGCTCAACCCACAAATTTTGAATCAGTTTAAAAATGCAACCTTCAGGAATTAAACACTTAACTTAGTACCGGTAAAATTTACAGATGTAACAGGCAGACAAATATTCTAATCCTACCAGAGAAACCCAGCACAAATCAACAGGGTAATATCATTGCACTAAGTTCAAAATCAGTAGAAAGAACTCAGAGTTTGGGAACAAACCTTTCGTACTCACTAAAATGTAGTTGAGTCGCTAGGCAGCAATGTAATACAACTTCCAAACACAAATCAACAACTAAAATACTCTAAAAGTGTAGGGATATTAAAAATAGAGTGCAGGTGTGAGTTAAGGCAGATAAAAAGTGAGGGAATGTGATTGAAGTTGAAACTTTTAACCCTTTGGCTTGTAAAAACTGTCCAGTTCTCTCCCACTCAGCGACATTAGTTCCAATCGCCGAACCTCTTGGCGATTCGCTAAGTGAGCACTCGACTCACCGAGTTTTACAGATCTTCAGTCATTATGAAGTTCCAAACAACGGTTTCCATAGTTACTGCCGACGTGGTTGGCGATTCGCCAATAGTCTCCAAATCTCATCAAGTTTTACAGACTCTAATGTTGACGATGTCTTAAGGCAAACGGAGGACAAGTTCGTATTCGCCAACTAGATCTATTGCTTGCCATCCTTCACTTTTTCAAACACTTCTTATACTTTAACCTGTATAAAAAACCACCATTATTTTATCAAAGCAACATAAAGCAATAAATGGGTTTTGGGTTCCCTACCAAATAGCACCTTATTTAATGTCGCGGCACGACGCTAGTCCTCCTTCAAGTCTCACTCTTGGGGTTAGCCATAGTACCACTAGGCAAACCCTCTTGTTGTGTCGGATTAAGGTGAGACGAGATATGAACCATTTGGGTCTCGAACTTGCTTGATTGAAATAGAGTGGGAGGTGACGGTCTGGCTAAGGGTAGAAACATCTTCTTTCATGCCTTTCAACATTTTGTCTGCCCCTTCAACTTTGTTGAGGATACGCGAGAGCATATCCTCAGCCATACCACCCTCCAAGTCCTTTGGATATTGGCACTCGTGGAGAGGCACATAACTATCCTTCTCCCCATTTTTCCAATTAGGACTTTGATCTCTCCATTCTCAATCCTTCCATCCTTTATCTCTAGCCCAACATTGGTTAGCACCCTGCCTTGGGTAGTGATGAGTCCATAAATTGGGCTCATTTAGGGCTTTATTTTGATAGAAATAGTGTCCTCGAATACTTATTTTGTCTTAATATCTGATGAAAACTTTTAAGTTTCAGGTATTTGAAGTTTTAGTGGAAGCATGGACAATTAGGCGCAAAAAGGAACAAAATGGCTAAAAAGAACGAAGAAGCTGAAGCCTGAGCATAGCCAAGCATCTTTGGCGATTTGCCAAAAGGACAGACTCCACCCTTTGTTTCAGTACGCAAAGCCATGAAGGAAGATGATCAAAACGACAATGAAAGGAGCAGTCGGTGATTCGCCAAATAGTTCCGCGAAGCAGTACTATACCGCCAAATGGTCGAGAACGTAAAGATGTTGAAGGCAAGCACTAAACGGTGATGAGACAGAAGAAGGGCGAGTGACCGAGTGATTCGGCGAACTCGACTAACCTCGCCGAACTATCCGCCAACACTAATTTCTGATGTCTATAAATACTAAACTCTTTATTAATTTTAGAAGTTCTGAACCATTATTATTTTTTTCATAATAAAATAGTACTTTTTAGATATTTTCTCTCAAGTTTGGAGAGGGTTTTGTGGGAGACTTGAAGTGAGAAGGATTTCATCTTCCCCAAGTTGGAAGTGGGTCTTCTCCATTCTTTTTCCCTTGCTTAAATCAATGTTTAATTTCTCATACCCATTTGACTTTAGTATCATTTTAGGTGTATGTTGTTATTTCTTGATGTGTGGCTAAAAACGCCATTCTTGGGGTGTGATTTAGCAAATATGTGTTGATATTTTTGTTGGGTCTTGCTTGCTGATAGGTTAGATGCATTTTAATGGTGATTTCACCTAGTGGTTGTGGTTTAATTTAATGGGTTTGTAATAGCAAATAAAAAACCATCCATGTTTTTTTGGCTTGCCCGAGAGGGAGGTCGCAAAACCAAGACTACTAGACTGATGGCCTAAGGAGTGGGTTGACATGAGGTTCAGCTCGAAAGGGTGAGCCCTAGTCCCATATCCTGACACTCAGCTCGAGAGAGTGAGTGGGGTTAGGCATAGGATGGTCTTCATGCGGCAAATGGGTATCCGAGAGGAACCCATTTTGAAACAGGGTAAGTTGCCCGAGAGGGAGCTTATTTCCATCTAAAGCTTAGCCTAGTCACTATTATCTTGAAAATTTCCCATTGAAAGCATGTACCCAACGATTTATCTAAACTTCTATTGAGGTCACACCCCAAGAACATTTCCCCATATTTAATTTTCTTGTTAATTTTTGCTATTTTTACTACTTATGACAAAACCACCATTTGATATTTAACACTTTTGTGTCACCTCATTTAATTTACTATGTTTTTGCTCGTAAATCTCTTTAGCTACGACTAATTTGAGCTAAATTTTATTTTTCTATATATTCTCAAAACCACTCCATTGGGACACGACCCCAACCTTTAGTTGGGTTATTATACTATCGACCATCGTAGACACTCGAGCCGTAGGTTAGTGTCGTTGGTCATGATAAGCATCAAAATGGCGTCGCTGCGGAGGAGTGGTGTTATTTGAGAATTTTTAGATTAGTAGAATTTTTGTTGTTTTAAATTGTAGTTTACTAACTTAATTTTTAGTTTTGTCTGGTTTGTCTTGGTGTTGAGACAGGATAATGAGTATACATGATCGGGATGGTGGACCAATGGAGCACCTTCTAGTAGAAGTGATGAGATTCAGAGATCACATCCTGAACTTGAACCATCTAGAAGGAGAACATTTTCATGAGTCGTGGATGAGGTTTAAAACACTATTGATACAATGCCCAACTCATGAAATCCTTGATTTAGTTCTACTAGAATGCTTCTATAGGGGTCTAAATCTGGGAAACAGAGAGTTAATCGACCGACTTATGCCAGGTGGTCACGATAAATACTCCTATGAGACCGCAGCCAAATTCCTTGACCTTGTGGCTAAAACCAAAAAGGATACTCAGAAGGACCAACATTTAATTATTTTGCTAGGTCAGATGAAAAATTTGACCTAAGAGGTCAAGGAGCTAGAAGTGATGTCCAACGAGAAGAGCAAATGCAGACTACCTACTGAGCAGGGCAGATCCATGGACATTGAAAATAAACATATCGAAGATATGTTATTAATCATCCTTCAAAAGCTAAATGAGCAAGGTAGAGTGCTAGAGAAGGTTTGAGAAAATGTAGAAGCGCTAAATCACATGAGCAACTCTCACTCTAGATCTATCCAACTAATTGAAACTCTCTTGGGTCACATATTGCCTGATATCTGTCAGGCACAAGACAAGGGATGGCCGAATGATGTTTTGGCCAACTCCAAAATTGAAAGTTGGGTGCTAACCTGCATCGTGCCACGAAGTTAACTAAGGCGCTGTTTGGGAGGAAAACCCAAGACCCTTAACTACTTTATGTTTGTTATTTTTGAAATAAAGGTGTTTTGATTTTATAGGAATGGAGCATGAAAAGTTTGTGAAAAGTATATGATGAATTACTCAAATCCAATTGGTGAAACACTGATTAGATCGGCGACCACTACAAAGACCGTCGTTTGGATCCTCACTTTAATTAAGGGTCCTGCAAAACTCGGCGAGTAAGATGAACACTCGGTGATCCGCCGAGTAGCTAAGCAAATCCAAGAATGTCGCCGAATGGGTGAGATCTGGAAGGGGTTTATAAAACCACGGGACTTAACTTTCAACCTTTTTAAATACCCTTCACTCTAGATTCTTGTGAAAATTGCACCTACTTAGTATTTTTAGAATTTTTTCAAATCGTAGGTATTTTAGCTGTTTGAGTAGTGCTTGGATATGTGATAACCTGTTGCTTAGCATCACAATCTTGATCTAATCTACCTAAAAGGTTGGCCCTCCAAACCCTGCATTTAATTTTGGTATGAATGCTCTCATTTCAAGTAATTTTATCCAATGTCGTGTGATGTGAAATTCTGATGAATTTAGACTATTCTAAGCGCTAAGTCGAACTCGCCTAACTCTTCGATGATTCACCAAATCATCCCATTTGGCCTTTAACCTCAGGCTGCTTGTAGTCAGTGTTATGTAACTTTTCGGCTACTCGCCAAGCTAACCGGCAAATCCTGCTGAAATCGTGTTCTCTAAAACTCGATCTAGTTGTTTTGACTTCTTTCGAATTCTTTGTAAAAATGGCTAAATCTAAAGTTGCAGGAAGAAGCAAGCCACCCCAAAATAGAATAAAATGGATTACAATGAGCAATGATGCAGATACATTCAGAAGCAAAGTTGCTAAACTTTCCAAAACTTGCTAGAAAGGGAAGGGCAAACACAAGGCCTTTGAATTATCAGACAGGGCTGAGCGGCGAGTTAAGAGGCGGAATGATTCACCCAGGGCCAGGTCTCCCTAGCCTACAATTACTGCACCTCCAGTTCCAACGCTGACACTTGTATAGCACCTTTCGTACAAGGTCCTCAGTCTAAATCAAATCGAGCAAAGGCTGAGGGGTTGAAGACAATTCTGGAAGAAAAGCGTATGTCCATAGACGGGGTTACAGATAGATACCCAGAGATAATGGAGTGTCTGAGATACCACAAGTTCCAAATCTTCACTAAACCCCGTGGCCCTTATATTCCAAACAAGGTAAGATAGTTCTACAGTGCATATAGTGCACTAATACCCCAGCAAAAGCAACTAGCAGCAGCCTTAACAGAAGTTAGCTATGTGGTTTTTAGAGAAGTTAGAGTGAAGTGTGATAATGAGGAAATCAACACATGCATGCCCACAAATATTGGGGATCACTGCTAGTATCTGATTAGAACAAAGAAGCAGGAAGAGATGAAAGAGTGGTTAACCCCACTAATTGCAGATGAAACTCCACAGTGGGCGGCGGAAGGAGTTCCAATTGAAAAGAAAGAACTAAACATAGCCGCAAGGTTCTGGTTCGATTTTATCAGCAGCACAATTATGCCATCCCAAAATGAGTCGATCCTTCACCTTGCCAAGGCAGCCTACCTGGGTTGTGTCATAGAATAGACTCAGATAAACTTGGGTACAATCATTGCTTCAGAGATACTCATGCGTGCAAGACAAAGCCAAACCTCACTTCCATTTCCAGTCTTGATCATAGAATTGTGCAAACGAGCCCATGTGCCTCGGGATGTCAAAAAGGATATAGAAGTGATGCCCACAACCTCTACTGATATCCGGAGGATCGAAGCCGAGTAACATAAGAATAAGGCAAAAAGGAAAAAGGTTGCATCGATGAAGCTAGTAAGCACAGAATCATCACCTACAGAGACATATTTGCCTACTCTGACCCCTGGACCTTCAGGTATATCCATTGCCACTATTACTCATGCTGATTCTCCATGTTCTATAGTTACTGCACGATCTCCAAAACCCACCACTATTGCTGCTGATTCCCAACTTCTACTCACCCGAGCATCTCTACTCTGGATGGGACAGCTGGCTCTTTCTACTGATCGACGAGTTACTAACCTAGAGGGCTATGTTCTAAACATGATCCGGATTGCCTTGACTGAAGCTGTGACACCTTTAAGCACTTCCATTGATGCCCTAGCGGCAAGAATAGCGGTGTGCGAGCATAACCGAGGGTCCACAGAGGAGATGACAACTTTAAAAGCTACCATCGCTGACTACGAAAAGATATAGACTACATGAATTCCACTAATGTATCCATGGTATTTGGAACAGTAGAGAATCCAGATATGCCTGAAATACCTTAGATTATCACACGGCATGGAGATGGAAGGGAGCATACAACCGATCCTAAACCAAAGGCAGAAACTGACGAAGAGATGTTTGAGGAAGTTACATCAGATGATATAGCTGAGACTGAAGAAATCATGATAAATGTTGTTGTGCAGGTTTCTTTAGCAAAGTCTCCTGCTACGGTATCCAGTGGAGTTGGTCCTTCTGGTGGTCACTCCGGATACTGATGCGATGACAGATGGAGCAACTGCATAGCCAGGATCCCTTCTTTACCTCCCTCTCTGTTCCTAGTTATATTTCAAATTCTTGGATATTTATTACTTGCATTTCAGGACAAATGATTTTATTTGTGGTGGGGTGAGGCCCATACCTTGTGTCTTGGTGTTTTTGTTGCTTTGTATATAATTGGGTTGTTCTGTTTATAACTATTTTTACACTGCTTTTGTGGATGTTTGAGCTCATGGATCCTCTTTTATTTTAATTGCAAATGATTTTGACCCTTCCAAAAAATTTTGAATTTTTCGCACATTTTTGCCACCCCTCATGAGTAGAATGTGCCTGTTCTTTTGCAAAAATTTGAGTCTCGATTTGGATCAATACTGATGACTTAAATAGTGCTCTCAATCGGATAAACATGAATGTATGGCTACGATGAGGCCAAATGTAGTTGCATAGACAATATGTGAACTCTTTGAGTCTCGTTGTGATTAGCCATTTATCGAAATGATTCTCTTGTAATGACCGTTGCACACTAGCGAAAGTGTGTTTGACTTAAGTGTCGATGCCTTGTGTGATTAGCTTGCTTTGAACCATGCATGAATAAACTTAGGATTTTCCTTGTAAGTCTGATTGTTTAAGAAAGGCATCCTCTTGAAATGATCCTAGGCAACTTTAAAGAGTGTGAGCCAAATTTTACATATACCTCTTTTGTGGCCTAGCCGTGAGCGTGTGAAACTCTTTTGAACACCCTTTGAGCCTTACCTTTCTTTCGAAGAACCTTGATGAAACCTAGACCTTACTTGACCCACTACCTACAATCCTCTTGAGTTGTGGTTTAGCGAATAGCCAACTTAGGCCAAAAGCCAAAATTCTCGTGCTCTTACTTGTCGGGATGGCATCTCTTTTCCTGCAACTTTTAGACTAACCATTTCTGCAAAAGTCTTTGAGAAAAAGTTAGGAAATAGTTTAAATAGGAGCAAGGGGTTCTAGGTGTGAAATCGCTTCACCAAGCAAGTTGGTAAAGTGCTTATCCAATTTGGCGATTTGTTGAAAATGATGCGTAGATGGTACAAGGGTGTAGATTAGGGGCGAATAACAGTGCTTTTGGTGAGTCGCCGAGTATGCTTAGCAACACTAGGATCACCGCCAAAAGTTATAGATCAATCAATGCATGCAATATTCAGTAAAAGGTGAAATGAAGACATTAGGCGATTCGCCGAGCAGTTTGGCGAGTTCGATTATGCTCACCTAACAGCCCCGCGTGTCTATTTTCAACCCATTTCTTTCGAATTCAACCCCACAACCCCTGATAATGCGATGTAAGCCTATAGATGTAATTTTGCACTCCCCTAGTAAAACAATTCAACTGAGGGAACCGTCGAGTGGGATTTTACCAATTACGCAAATATCATCGAATACCAATAGATAATGCATGTGTTCCCATTAACTCAGAGACTTGGTAAAGATTTAATCAAATATCAACAGAATTATGCAAATGATTACAATGTTGATATCTTAAATGCGGGGTTCGAGTTACCAACCTTTGATGCCGAATAGATACTAATAAAATGCTAGGCAGCAATGCAATCCACTCCGAGCACAATTCAACAACTAAAATATTCTAAAAGTACAAGAAATATAAGGCTAGAGTGCAGGTGTGAGTTTGATAGGGCGAAGAACTTAGAGAAAGTGAATGAAATAGAACTTTTTAAACCTGTGGCTTGCAAAAACCGTCAAGTTTCTACCCATTAGGCGATGTGAGTCAAGTTCACCAATTCACTCGGCGAAGCGCCAGGTATCTAGTTTCTTCGCCAAATGTAACAGGATCTACAGCTCATGTGAGGATTCCAACGACGATCTACATCGAGATCACCGACATGGTCGATGATGCGCCACTAATTTTCTACAGACGATCGAGTTTTACAGGATCCAAGTTGACAATGCCTTGAGTCAGACGGCGGAAAAAATTGTGTTCGCCAATCTTGTCGGTGATCCGCCAACTGGATCTGTTGCTTGCCTGTATATACTATTTCAATCACCTCCCTTAATTTAACATGTACAAACAACACACCATTATTCTACTAGTAATTAGGTACATTTAAAGGGTTTTGGGTTGCCTCCCAAACAACGCTTTAGTTAACGTCGTGGCATGATGCAAGTCTACCTTCAAACCTCACTCTTGGGGTTAGCCAGAGTATCACTAGAAAAACTCCCTTATTGTCTCGGATTGAGATGAGACGAGATATGACCCATTTGGGTCTCTAACTTGTTGATTGAAACTGAATGAGAGGTGATGGTCTGGCTGAGGGTAGACACATTTTCTTTCATGCCTTTTAGCATTTTGTTTGAGCCTTAAACTTTGTTTAGGATACACAAGAGCATATCGTCGGACCTACCACCTTCCGAATCCTTGAGCTTCTGACGCTCGTAGGGAGGCACATATCTATCCTTCTCCCCATCATTCCAATTTGGATTATGGTCCCTCTATTCACGAACTCGATACTTCCAGCCTTCGTCTCTAATTCATCGGTGGTTACCATCCTGCCTTGGGTAGTTTGAATGATAGCCCCCGCCTTGGTTAGCTAGAAAATTTACTTCCTCGTCATACATAGCTTCAAACTTCAATTCCTCAAGATTGGCACCCCCGACTCCCACAACATTGAGACCACGTGCACCAGGCCCCATGAATTTGTGGATAAAATCTCAAGTTGCGTCATGATTTTAGCCATGATTTGGTCTCTCTCATTGTCTTTTTCAACTTGCTCCTTAGATAGCTGAAATGTGACCGGTGAGACTTGGTCATCGCGGGTGTACCACGCCCTGTTGAATGTTGTCATGCCATTAGAAATTTAGCCGCTATTGCATATGGTTGATGCATTAAGCCTTCGGGCGAGAGTTGGTCAGCTAGACCTTTTTTTACCGAGTCTAGACTCCGGTAGAAGTATTGAAGGAGCACATTATCAGGTAGACCATGGGTTGGGCATTGTAGCACCAATTTTTAAAATCGGAGCCAAGTTTCGTGCAGAGGCTCTCCATTCAGACTCTTAAAGCTTTGGATGCTATCCCGAATAGTCATCATCTTCGAGAGAGGGAAAAATCGCACATTTAATGCGGTAACCAACTCCTCCCACGAAGTGATCGAATTACGTGGCAACTCAGCTAGCCACGTGCATGCCTCCCCCATCAATGAGAAAGGGAATAGTCTGAATCAAACTGATTCTTTAGAGATGTTTTTGAACGAGAATGGTCCACACATATCTACAAAGTATCGAAAATGCTCATGTGGGACCTCACAAGCTAATCCACTGGAGAGTCCCTTTAGTTGCAGAAGTTGTAACATGGTGCTTGTTATGTGGAACACCGCATTTCCCTCTGCTGGAGGTAGACGAATGGCTCCAACACCTCCCATGAGATGTGGATCATTGATGTTTTGCTCTTGGACATCGTTGAGGTTGCCGATGTCATCCTGATGGCCCACCTGGCTCCCGTTACTACCGTTAACACTCATGCTTTCTGAAATGTTTACACAGAAAACAAAACAAAACTAAAAATTAGGTAAGTTGACTAAAACTAAGAAGAGCAAAAATTCTACTAATCTAAAAATTCTCAAATAACACCAGTCCTCGGAATCGGGGCCATTTTGATGCCTATCGTGACCAACGACACTAACCTACGGTACGAGTGTCGATAATATAGTAACCCAACCAAGGGTTGGGGTCGTGTCCCAAGGGAGTGGTTTTGAGAATTAACAGAAAAATAAAATTTAGTTCTAATTAGTCATAACTAAATCTTTTCGGCGACATAGTACTGTTTCGTGAAACTATTCGGCGATGCGCCGACTGCTCCCTTTCTCTGCTGACTTGATACTTTCCTTCAGGGCTCAACACATTGGACAAAAGGCGAAGTAAAATACTTCGGCGACTCGCCAAGGCTACTCAACGATCCTTAGCCATTCGTTTTTTCATTCTTTTCCACCTTTTCTTTCCTTTTTGCGACGTAGTGTCCATGCTTTCCTTCAAACTTCAAATACCTGAAACTTAAGTGTTTTCATCATATATTAAGGTAAAATAAGCATTTGAGGACATAATTTCTATTAAAATATGGCCCCAGATAAGCCCAATTTGTGGACTCATCAATAGTTTTCAAAAATCTGTGCAGCAGCGGACCATTCGACGACATTAGTTGGAATCCCCGATCAACTCGGAGATTCACCCTTTTGTGTAGTTCATCGCCGTTTTGCACCATCCTTCATCATCATCATGCTCTGGATCATTGTGCGACATAGGATTACTTCACAAAACTTCTTAGCGATGCATCGGCTACTCCTTCTAACCGCTGAGTTGCTCATTTCATTCAAGGCTCAACACACTGGAACAAAAGGCGAAGTGAGAGCCTTCAGGGACTCACCAAGTGGACTCGGCGATCCTTAGGCCTTCATTTCTTTGTTCTTTTCAGCTTTTTCTATCCTTTTTTACGATGTAGTGTCCATGCTTTCCTAAAAACTATACATACCTGAAACTTAAGGGTTTTCATCAGATATTGAAATAAAATAACCATTTGAGGACACAATACCTATTAAAATATAGCTCAAAATTAGTCCAATTTGTGGACTCATCAGTGTCCGAGAGAAACCCGCTTGAAACGGGGTAAGTTGCTCAAGAGAGAGCTTATCCCCCTTAAAGTCTAGCCTAGTCATAATTATTCTATGAATATTATATCGAAAGCATGTACCCAATAATCTAGCTTAACCCGTATGCCCGTCACATCCCAAGGATCCCCTCCTATTACTTAGAAACCCTCGTTTATTCTACTATTTTTACTTACTAGTGACAAATGCCCCCCATTGTTAATTGACACTTTTGTGTCCCCCTTTAATTTACAATGTTTTTAATCGTTAATGTCTTTAGCTATGACTAGTTAGAACTAAGTTTTCTTTTCTATTAATCCTCAAAACCACTCTCTTGGGAACGATCCCAATCTTTGGTTAGGTTACTAAACTATTGTACGATCGTAGACACTTGCATCGGAAGTTGTGTCTTCATTACGCAAACCATCAAAATGGCGCCGCTGCCGGTGAGTGGTGTTATTTGAGAATTTTTACATTAGTAGAATTTTTGTTCTTCTTAGTTGTAGTTTACTCACCTAATACTTAGTTTTGTTTTGTTTGCTTGTGTGAATATTTTAGAAAGCATGCGTGTTAACGGTTGCAACAGTAGCCACGTGGGCGACCAAGACGACATCGGTAATCTCAACGATGACTAAGAGCCCAACATCAATGACCCCCATCCGTTTACCCCAGCCGAGGGAAATGCAGTGTTCCACATAACGAGCAGCATGTTGCAACTCCTGCAACTAAAGGGACTTTTCAGAGGATTGGCTCATGAGGATCCTCACGAGAATCTTTGAAACTTCGTAGATGTATGCGGACCATTCTCGTTCAAAACATCTCTCAGGAGTCGGTCCGAATAAGGTTATTTCCTTTCTCGTTGATGGGAGAGTCATGCAAATTGCTAGCCGAGTTCCTGCGAGAATCCATTACTTCTTGGAAAGAACTGGTAACCACATTTCAAGTGCAATTTTTCCCTCCGTCGAAGATGATGTCACTTAGGGATAGCATCCAGAGCTTTAAGCATCTGGAAAGAGAGCCTCTGCATGAGACTTGGCTGCGGTTAAAAAAGTTGGTTCTACAGTGCCCAACCCATGGTTTGCCTGATAACGTGCTACTTCAGTACTTCTACCAGAGTTTGGACTCTATAAACAAAGGTGTTGCTGACTAACTCTCATCGGGAGGCTTAATGCAGCAGCCGTATGTAGTACCAGCCTAGCTTTTAGATGGTATGACAAATCAATAGAGCATGGTACACTCATGAGGACCAACTCTCCCCTCTCACATTCAAGTTATCCAAGGAGCAGATTGTAAAAGACAATGAGTGAGACCAGAACATGGCCAAAATCATGATGCAAGTTGATATTTTATCCAAAAATGTCATGGGGGCTGGTGCCCGTGGTGTCAACGATGTGGGGCTCGAATGTACTAATCATGAGAATATGAAGTATGAAGCCTTGTATAACGAGGACGTAAATTTTCTAGCCAACCAAGGTGGTGGGTAGCACTCAAATTACCCAAGGTAGGGTGGTATCCAACGTTGGGCTAGAGATGAAGGCTGGAAGGACTGAGATCATGAATCGAGGGACCGTAATCCGAATTAGAAAGATACAGAGAAGTATAGGTATGTGCCTCCCCATGAGCGCTAGAAACCCATGGATTTGGAAGGTGGTAGGTATGAGGATATGCTCTCACGTATCCTCAACAAAGTTGATGGGTCAAATAAAATGCTAAAAGGCATGAAAGAAGATATATCTACCCTTAGCCAGACCCTCACCTCCCATTCAGTTTCAATCAAGTAGTTAGAACCCAGATGGGTCATATCTCGTAATACCTAAATCCGAGATAGCAAGGGGGTTTGCCAAGTGATACTATGGCTAACCCCAAGAATGATGTTTGAAGTTAGACTTGCGTCGTGCCACGACGTTAACTAAGGCGCTATTTGGGATGGAACCCAAAACCCATTTATTGTTTTACGCTGGCTTTAGAAATAATGGTGCGTTGTTGTGAAGGATGAAGAGTGAGAAGCATTTGGAAAGAAGGAGGTTGGCGAGAGAAATGTTCGGTTGGCGAGTCGCCGACTAACTCGGTGACCCCGCTTTAAATCACCGTTTTGATTCCCAATTTGACTGTGGGATTCTGTAAAACTCGAAGAAGAATGTGACTACTCGGCGTGACGTCGGATGGTTCGGTGCTCATGACTAATATCGCCGAATGGGCAAGAACTTGATGGTTTTTCAAACGAAAGGTTAAAAGTTTGAATCCCCTATGCTTTACCTCATTTTCAAATGTTGCAAGCTTACACCTAGTCTTATTTTCAATATCACTGCATCTCTATTGTATTTTGGTTCATTGGTTTGTGCGTGGAGTCGGAGTTCATTGCTTCCTAGCATTTTAATTAGCACAAAAGGTTAGCTTCTTGAGCCCTATGATTATTTTGTTGAAAGTCGTACTCAAATGCAATAACATTACTTTGATGATGCGTGCTGGACCTTGTTGGTAGGATTAGAACATTTGTTTGCCTGTTAAGTTCATAAAATGTGCCCGTGCTAAGTTAAAAAGTTTATTCCCAAAGATTTTGCTTTGAAAATGGCTGAAAATTGTGGGTTTGCATGATTGTCACTGGGTCTAAGCCAAACTTGAGTTGTGCATGCATTAATTTTGCTTTCAGGGGATATGGGGCTGAGTTCGAGAAGTTGGGTCAAAAGTAGGCACGGAGGGTCATTTGGCGAGCTATGACGAGCTCACCGAACCACTCCACGGTTCGCCTAATCAGCCTATCTCGCCCGTTGTTACCATGCTTCATATGTGGTGGCTTCTGTAACTTTGGGCGAGAAGCATGAGGTCACCAAAAGCACATGACGACTTGTCCAAAGTCTTCTTGCTCTCCCTTTGTCTGCACCCTTATATCTTCTGTGTACTGTAATCGGTGAATCGCCGAGTGGTTGTGCACTTCACCGATTCGTTCCGCGAAGTCACTCTTCAACCAAACTACTGTGCATTTGTATGAATACTTTCTAACTTTTTCTCAAAGCTTTGCAGAAATGGCTAGACCAAAAGTTGCTGGAAGAAATATGCCACCCCGACATATAAGAGCGAAACATTTCAGGAAAGATGAAAAGGTAACAAACCAATCCAAACAAGATAATGAGGGCAAGAAGCCCCGTGCCAACAAGAAAACAAACCCCCGAGACCCCACTGTTCCTTCGTGGAGACGTGGATTCTTCACAGCTATCCACTCCTTTTTGGTGGCTCATGACTTTGACAATCTAAGTAAGTCAGTTGCCAATGAATCTTCTGAAGAAGCTACGGGGGCCATTTTCAAATTCCAGAAGGACAGTCAGGGCACTGATGCCCAGACAGATGGAGCGACTGATTAGACATGATCCCCTCTTTACGTCCCTCTCTATCTTTCTTTAATTGACATTCTTGTTATTTTGTTTTGTGCATTTGAGGACAAATGGTTTTTAATTGTGGTGGGGTAAGGCCCACCTTTGTGTGCTATTTGTGACTCGTGCTTTTATGTATAAACTTGGGTTGTTCTGTTTAAAATTGTGTTAATACTGCTTTTCTGTGGATGTTTGATCTTCTGGCTCATTTTGTTTTAATTGAAAATTGATTTTGGCTTTTGACCCTTTCGAAAAAAATTTGCAAATTTTTGCCACCTCTTGTGATTGAAAATGGTTGTTCCTTTGCAATTTTGAGTCTCAGTTTTGAGCAATATCGATGACTTGAATAGTGCTTACAATCGAACGAACATGAATGTACGGCTACGATGAGGCCAAAAGAAGTTGCATATACAATATGTGAACTCTTTGCATCTCATTGTGATTAGCCATTTATCAAATGGATTCTCTTGTGATTACCGTTGCACACTAGCGAAAGTGTGGTGTCTTGTTTGACTTAAGTGTCGATGCCTTGTGTGATAAGCTTACCTGGAACCATGCATGACAACACCTAGAATTTGCCCTATTTGTCCGGTTGACTAGTAAGACTTTCTCTTGACATGATCTTAGGTAATTTTGAAGAGTGTGAGCCAATTTGGCATATACCTCTTTTGTGGCTTACCTTGTGAGTGTGTGAATCTCTGTTGAACACCCCTTGAACCTTAACCTTCTTTGTAAGAAAATGGATGAAAACTAGACCTTTCTTAATCCATTACTTTTAATCCTCTTGAATTGTGGTTTAATGAATAGCCAACTTAGACCAAAAGCCTAAGTTGGGGGTGTGGTGAAAAGAAAAGGGAAAGTCAAGAATTGCAAGGAAAGTTTCCTTTAACCCATGGTGTTGAAAAAAAAATTGAACCCCTCCATATAAAAAAAATGAGAAAGACAAAAAGAAAGTTGTGGAATAAAGTAGCAAAGAAATGGGGTTCCGAACAATCCATGAGAAGTGAATAATAGGATTACCTATGATGCACTAATGAAAATGATGAAGGGAAAAGAAAGGAAGTATTAAGAGCACTACATTCCATGAGAATAAAAGTCACTGAGCCTAAATGACCATACCTTTGCACTCAGCCCCGTTACAACCCTTGTTAAGACCTTTGTGATCTTGAGAAAGTTGAAACAAATGTTGATTGGAAAATACGGGCAAACCTATGGGTGAAAGTATGCATTGTGATCATCTTTATGAATATGAGCATTGTATCTGATTCCTAAACTTTAAATTGATTATACCTTTGCGTGTAAAAATGGAATCATTATTTGTGTGAGGGCAATCGAAGGCTTTGGTAATGATGTGTTACAATTTGAATCTTTGAGTACACAATTGACCCTTGCATTAGTAAATTGACTCTTGTTGTGTATATTCATAATTGAGTCTTGTGTAGCACTGTTTCAGACATCCTTGTTGAACTGTTGAACTTGAGTTTTACTTGAGGATAAGCATAAGTTTAAGTTGGTGGTGTTGATGAGTCCACAAATTGGACTCATTCAGAGCTATATTTTAAACAAAATTGTGTCCTCAAATGCTTATTTTATCTCAATATATGATGAAAACCCTTAAGTTTCAAGTATTTGATGTTTGAAGGAAAGCATGGACACTACATCGCAAAAAGAAACGGAAAGACTGAAAAGAACGAAGAAATTAAGGCCTAATGATCGCCGAGTCCACTTGGCGAGTTGCCGAAGGGTCCTACTTCACCTTTTGTTCCAGTGTGCTGATCCCTGAAGGAAAGGAACAAGCCAGCGGAAAAAAGGAGCAGTCGACGAATCGCTTAGAAGCTCTGTGAAGCAGTACCATGTCGCCTAATGACCCAGAGCATGACGATGCTGAAGGCTTGTGTAAGACGGCAATGAACTACACCAAAGGGCTAATCGCCGAGTTGATCGGTGATTCCGACTAACGACGCCGAATGATCAACTGAAGCACAAATCAATGAAAACTATAAATACTAGTTAGAGTTGTAGTTTTAAGTGTCGAATTATTATTATAATTCTCATATAGAATAGTACTTTTTGATATTTTTGCTCTAAGCTTGAGAGGGTTTTGAAGACTTGAAGATCCAAAGGGTTTCATTTTCAAGATTTGGGTTTGGTTCTCTCGGATTATTAAATTTTGGCCTGTATGAAGACTTAAATCTTCATACCCAGTTGAATGCAAGCTCAATTTGGTATAAATTTATATCTCTTATACATGTGTGCCTAAAAACCCCAATTCTTGGGGTTTGGTTTAGCGAATATGGGTTAAGATAATTGTTGGGTCTTGCTTGCTGATAGTTTAATCGTAGTTTAATTGTGATTTCGTTTAGTGGTTGTGGATGAACTTAATAAGGTTCTAGTTGCAATTATAATCTCATATATGTGTTTTATGCTTGTTCGAGAGAGAGGTTGAAAAACTAAGACCACTAAATTGATGGCCAATGCGAGTGGGTCGACATGATGTTCAGCTCGAGAGAGTGAACCCTAGTCCCATGTCCACACACTCAACTCGAGAGAGTGAGTGGGTTAAGGCGGAGGTTGTTCTTTATGCAGCAAGTGGGTATCCGAGAGGAACCCGCTTGAAACGGGGTAAGTTACTCAAGAGAGAGCTTATCCCCCTTAAAGTCTAGCCTAGTCATAATTATTCTATGAATCTTCTATCGAAAGCATGTACCCAATAATCTAGCTTAACCCGTATTCCCGTCACATCCCAAGGATCCCCTCTCAGTACTTAGAAACCCTCATTTATTTTGTTGTTTTTACTTACTAGTGACAAATCCCCCCATTGTTAATCGACACTCTTGTGTCCCCCTTTAATTCAAAATGTTTTTATTCGTTAATGTCCTTAGCTACGACTGGTTAGAACTAAATTTTTTTTTCTATTAATTCTCAAAACCACTCTCTTGGGAACGATCCCAACCCTTGGTTGGATTACTAAGCTATTGTACGATCGTTAACACTTGCATAGGAAGTTGTGTCTTGATTACGCAAACCATCAAAATGGCACCGCTGCCGGGGAGTGGTATTATTTGTGAATTCTTAAACTAGTAGGATTAGTGTTCTTCTTAGTTATAGTTTACTCACCTAATTTTTAATTTCGTTTTGTTTGCTTGTGTGAATATTTTAGAAAGCATGAGTGTTAAAGGTAGCAATAGTAACCAGGTGGGCGACCAGGATGACATCGGTAATCTCAAGGATGTCCAAGAGCCCAACATCAATGACCCCCATCTTATGGGAGGTGTTGGAGCCATATGATTTCCCCCAGCCGAGGGAAATGCAGTGTTCCACATAACGAGCATCATGTTGCAACTCTTGCAACTAAAGGGACTTTTCAGAGGATTGGCTCATGAGGATCCTCATGAGCATCTTCGAAATGTCGTAAATGTATGCGGACCATTCTCGTTCAAAAACATCTCTTAGGAGTCAGTCTGATTAAGGTTATTCCCTTTCTCATTGATGGGAGAGGCATGCAAATGGCTAGCCGAGTTGCCGCGATAATCCATCACTTCTTGGGAAGAACTGGTAACCGCATTTCAAGTGCGATTTTCCCTCCCTCGAAGATGATGTCACTTAGGGATATTATCCAGAGCTTACACGGACATCTTAAACAATATCTTAAAACTAAAGTAGGGACATGGCCCTTTACAGTCGAAAAGACTAACATTATCTATTACATGAAATAAAAGAAATTTCTAAAAGTATTTGTCCTCGATCTATAAGCACTACAAGAAAATATACTTATTGCTACGAAAATTAAGCTATGAATTTGAAAATCGTAGCTATTACCTAGTAATAGCCATAAAAATTCAAATTTCATGGCTATCTAAAAATTCATCAAATCTCTTAGCCACGAATATTAAGTTGACAAAGCTAAATCCTCGTATTTGCTATAATTGCTAACAATCATGGCAATAATTTACTAAATAGCTACAATTTTATTGCTACAGTAAAATTCTGTAGCTAATTATAACTTGTTTGGTACCCAATAAAAATAATTGTAGCAAAAACAATTCTTTAGTCATAATAAGTTATTTGAAATAAAATAATGTGGCTAAATATATAATTTTGCTTCAAGTTATAAAATATGTGGCAATAGTTAAATGATATAGCCATATAGTTTTTGCTATAGTAAAATTTCGTAACTAATTACTATTTTGTGCCACGAATTTTAATTTACCGTAGTAATAATAACCTTTTTGCCACAATATCTTATTTGAAGAAATATTTGTAGCTAAATAAATAATTTAGCTTTAAGTTATAAAATATTGTGGCAATAATTAAACAAAATAGACATAGATTTTCTTGTATAATAAAAATTCATAGCTGATAATTATTTTTTGCCACAAGTTTGAATTTATCATAGTAATAATAAACCTTTCAGCTACAATAACTTATTTGAAGAAAAAATTGTAGCTAAATGTTTTTTTTTCAAGTTATAAAAGTCGTGGCATATTAAAAATATAATCATAGATTTTTTGCTATAGTACAATTTTATAATTAATTATTAAGTTTTTTTCACAATCATGTTGAAACTTGTTGAAGCAATAGTAATCTTTTATACATAGGAAGTAATTTAAAATAAAATATAATAACTTAATAAACATTATGTTTCGAGTAGAAAAAAAATTGTTGCAATAATTTACTTAATGGTTATAATTATTTGTCATGAAAAAATGATACAACCATGTGAGTACAATTGTGGTGATACATTTTATCTGATACAGGGTGAAACTTAAGCCTTGAGGTGCTTTATCTTATGTTGAGAATTCCTTTTATATGACTCAAACCTCTTCTATCGAACAATGCATTTATCAAGCTAGCTTAATTAGAGATGTCAATCTCTCTATCAATTCAATTTTACAAGATCTTAATTTGGAAGTTTTAAGTATAATTTAAATAAATAGAAGTTATGTCTAATTAATTTGATGTAATTGTACTTTTTTTATACAAAAAAGATATGTATAATCAATTTACAAATCATTAAATAATGTCATATTTTATTCAAATATGCAATATGAATTATTCTTGAATATAGATAGATAAATCAATTGTTTATTGAATATAATTAATACACATAGGAAGTGATATTGATATTCAATTCTTTTTTAATTTTCTGTTTGGCAATTTTTTTTTTTGAATTTCTTATTTTAATCTAAACTTCCTAATTCATATAATTTTTGTATTTTTAATTAAAACTTTAAAACTACAATCCAAAATTACATCTCTATTTAAATTCAAATAGAAATAACCAGACAATGTGGAAGTATAGTTTTACTAAAGTTGAACAATTTAACTTGAATTTCAATACAAATGGTTAATTGATACAAAAAAAAAATGAATTGTGTTTCTTATTTTCTTTTGAAAATTCTTCCTCAAAATAATTTTCAAACTTGAATTGTACGTAATTGACATTTGCCTTCACAATATTGTTTTGTTTCTCCAATTCTATATAAATAGATTAAATATATTTTCTGATATTGATAGTTATATTTTATTCTAAAATATTCTATTTTTAATTTGACATTTTAATGCATATATCATTTTAAATTCATATAAAATAAAAGTATATATAATAATGAATACTCGGTATAGTACTAAGTAATCAGAAATAAAAAGGATAATTTTTACTACTAATTTACCCAATAGTATTTTTTAAGTGGAACTTCATAAACTTGGTTACACTTTTAAAAAGAATTAATTGTAAGGGAAATTAAAAAAGTTGTAATTAATTTCTATCTTTATTTCATAAATTGACAACTAATTTGAGATAACTATTTTTATCGAGGCGAACAACTAATATCAGTCAATGATCTCTCTATTTTCACGAGATAGTGGTAATGTCTAGGTATGTTATTATTATTGTTATTGGACAATTATATGAGACATAAAAAGTATAAGTTAAAAATTTATTTTGAAAAGGAGAATAGATAACAAAACTAATAAATGACCAAATAATATATATAAATGTTGTATTGTTAATTTTAAAAGAAGCAAAAATAATAACTATAAAAGCAAAGAATTAATCTTCACCAAAAATAACTCTCCAACCGTCTCACCCTCCCCCCTTTCCCCATTTAGATCCAAAAACTCTTACCCCAAAAATTTAAATTGCAAAAGATCAAAAGTTCCCCCAAAAATTTTAAAACCCATGTAATAAAAACCTAAATATCCTTTCCCCTCTTCCCATATCCTTCTTGTCCGCCCCTCCCCTCACCCTTTTTATCCCAGGTTTTTGTTCATTTTTTTTGTTTCTAATGTTTTGTTATTTTTTCTTTTGTAGGCTTTACATAGCATTCTTCAAGCAGATGAGATAAGTTTTCACAATATGAGATTTTTGTTTTACTCAGTTGTATACTCTAAATTTTCTATTATGTATAGGTTCAAGAAAAGATTGAACCACAAATAATTTATCATACACAATTATATTCTATATTTTTGCAAGAGATTATTGTCCTAACTTGAGTCAATGTGTACTACAATGGATTGTATATGTTTATTAATGTAAAAGAAATTTTCTGATTAGGTATGAGTTTTATAATTGATACTAAAATTTGGGATTTATATCTATAGATTTTAAGTAGTTTAAAAGTTACACGTTTGCTTACTCCTTTGTTTACTTTGTATTATTTTTTTTTCTAAATATTTTTGTAAAAAAATGATCATAGACAAATATATTTTTTCCTTGAAATTTTAAATTATTATGTTCTTGGTGCTAAAATATTTACCAATATTGATAGGCATATTTATGGAATAAGAGCATATAAATGACAAATTGGGACCGAAGTTGAACAAACTAAGGTGCAATTGAAGATTGTGGAAGGAGAGATAGGGGAAGACTATGTTGCTTTGGACTCAAACAAGATGATGTCTTACAAGAATTGTATATTATGACTATTCTCAAAATTGTAGAATGCATTATTTGTAAGTTGAGAATTATTTTTGAATCTCAAAAATGTATTTGTGGTTAAATTATGTAACTTTTTTTATTATCAAAACTTGTGGAAAATCCTTTCAAATTTATAGTAATAAAATTGTTGAAATTTATTTCTTAGCTACATTATAAAAAATTTTGTGATCAATAATGTTTATGTCAGTATTCTTCAATTTGTAGCAATGAATTTTTGTAATAATGACTAAATCTATATGCAATTATAAAAAATAATTAGGCGATACTGTTGTGTCGTAATTGTCCTATCTTTAGAAAAATCACTTTCTTGAAATATTCTAAGTATAAAACAATTGGAGAAGAATACTTAGAAAAGAGTCGCCACTTAATTTTTTAAAGAAATTAAGAAAACTTATAATTTTCAAAGATTTAAACAGAAAAAATAATTTGAAAATACCAAAGAGGGTTCGGGGTTCAATTTACACTTCGAGAAGGATTTAGGCATTCGAAGTGTCCGCTAACATGCGGTTGACCTGCGACTTGACTAAAATATATTTGACTATTTTTAGGAAAATAATGATTTAACATAAAAATAAGAAATTTACAATATTTGATTAACTTTGAGAAAATAATTAGATAAATGACGCATTTTATTTCATTTTATTTTTAGAGAAAGGGACCTAAAATGAAACATTTGACTCGCAATACAAGTGATTGGAATATTAATAAAACTAGATTAATTAGAATTTATTTAATTCATTTTTAAAAAAAAACTTAAACCAATTTAATATATTAAAGCATGAAAATCATTTCGAATTAATTGTAGAATAAAAGTTTTAACTAACATTTTTTGAGAAAATGACTAAGTAAGTATTTAATAATAATTTACATTATTAAATTATCTTTGAGAAAATAGTTAAACAAAGAGCAATTTTTATTTTTTAAGAAAATAGGACCTTATTTGAAATATTTGAATTAATGACAAGTAACTTAGAATTTTAACGAAACAAAATGAGTTGGTTTTTATTTGAGTCATTTTTGGTTTATGAATAAAAAAAAACCTATTTTAAACTAATAAAAGAAAAAAAGAAAGTTTTGACTAAAGATTATAAATGACAATACAAAAATTGATAAAATGAGATTTGTTAGAAACAAAACAACCCAGAGAAATAACTCGTCTTTTGGGGGATCCAACTAAGTTGATTTACGATATTAAAGTTAGAGTTAAACAACAAACAATAAATAATCACAATTAAATAATTAGCGAGTAAGGGAGAAATTTGAATTTGGGCCCCCTTTTGGGCCAATCTCGCTGCTGTTTTTGGAGTTTAACACAATTCCCGTTTTTGGTATACAACTGATGTATATCGGCATGTATATCAGCCCTTTTCATGTATTTCTTGCTCCCGAACATCTGTATTTCGCCTCAGCCCTATGTTTTTACGTTTTGGCCACATATTTACTGCACTGAACCTGTATATCAGTGTATAATGTTGTATAAAAACTGCATACAACCCATTTTCGGACTTTCCGAGATTGTGTTTCAGCTTCCCATTCAATTCCGCTTCTTGATCCATTTCGAGGCAGACTCGAGAAAAACGATCATTAGGCCACCTTGGCCCCAAAATCGGAAATGCAATGGGACGAGAGTCCATTGGACTCGGGAGGACATTTGCAGCAGAACAAAAGGAATTAAATTAGCAAAGTTAAGAGCATATTCAACTTTAGACTTCTGAATCCAATTAACTTCAAAAAAAAAAAAACAGTAAACTTAAACATATAGGCAGTAACCAAAATTATTTTTTGAGTGGTCAACACATTGCCCAGATAATTTAAGCATAAAAGGGAAAGAATTTTAATAAATCATGCGAAAATTAAACTTATACAAACAAAGGAGAAAATTAGCTACAAACCAACAAATTTAAACTTGAACAAATCATATGCTGGAATATAGATCAGTACATGAACAAATTCGCATTAAAGAACCACTTGGTTACTAAACAACTCATGGATTGACACTAACAGGGGAAACACATGTAAATAAGCTTTAAAGTCTAGACACGGAAGACATAAATCATATTTAGAGAAAATTAAGCTAATTGATCCAAAGTTGAGCATTAGCAAGTGGTTGCAAAACAATATAATATTAAACAACAATCCATGAACTTAGGTTGAACCAAAGAAAAAAAAAAAAAATCGAATCGGATTAATGGAAAACAAAGCAAAGCCATACCAAGCCAAGGCTTAGCCGACTTTAAGAACACAATCTGATGAACAACGAGAAGATGAACTGAATGGACGGAAAAGTTCAACATTTATGAAACCATGGAAGGTTAACAGTGACCAAAGAAGGAGCGAAATACTATACATTCATACTTCGGAGAACAACCAAACAGTAAAAAAAAATCAACTAAAAGAAATTCAGCTAAGCATTATAGATTCCACTCAATTCCAATCATAAAGAAAACACCAAGGCATAATTGAGAAAACATAAAGGTCAACAACTAAAGATCAAACAAAACAGAACGTGAGAAAGATTTTTACCTCTTTCCGGGCAGCGAATCGGGACAGGAACGAGCGACAACTTCGCTACCACAACGAGATTCCGATGAGTTTTGCAAGCGGCTAGTACAAAAGAAAAATATTTTATCGATTCTCGCTTGAGTCTAGCTACTGATTTTATTTTTTTATTTTTTTTGGTTCTATGTATGTATTCTTGTATTTATATTTCTATCAAAAATTTCTCCAATATTTTCCTCCTCCCCTAGACACATCGAAAAATGACCTTAAATAAATGAAGAATAAGGTGATTTTTTAGGGGGAAACGGGTGGATTTTTGAAATTCGAAAATCACCTTCCTCTTAAGAGATAAGGTTGAAGCTGTCAATTGTCCCATCTCAACCATCTTCAACGGATTGATAATGGAGAGGTAGGCGTTGTGCTCGAGGTCGTGATTTGCTGCTGAATTTCCGCGATTTCGTTGGGTTAGCAACGCGATTTGTTCGCTGGTTTTGTTGTTGTTGCGTGAAGAAGATGAGGCAGTGGGGTCGTCTGGTTTGTTTGGTGTATTGCTACTGCTGATGTATTGTATTGTAATTGAATTGGGTTTCTTTTGTGAAGGGGAAAAGAATTTGGGCCGGGTTTATGGAGTTATGGGCTGGGAATTGAAGTGGGTTGGTTGGGCTGATTTTTGGTATTAAGAAAATGGCCCAAAATGGTTCTTAAATGGGTTTATGGTGAGGTGAGTTAGATTAAATTTAGGGAATAGCTTTAGAGATTAATTCGGCTATTCTAAATGAATTAATATTAATTAATTAACGAGCTTCTTAATCTTAACGAAGTAAAATAATTAACTTAATTATAAACTAATTACTTTAACAATATACACGACTAAATAACCAAATATTTAAATAAAGCTAAAATCCTTTCGAGACAATTTTTGAACATTCGTAAAATATACTAATTAGACACATAATTATATAATAATTGACTTAATTATAAACTAACTACTTAACTCAAAATTGTAAACTATTAGATAACTAAACAAACTAACCAAATATCTAATTAAACAAAATCTTTTTGAGACGATTTTCCAATATTTAATTATATACATAATTATATAAAGCATATATATTATTTAAAAGTTATAAATAGGTGACGAATCTATTTAAGATAACTTGCAAACTATATTTATTTTATTTTCTTGAAATTTTTATAAAACTAATAATTTTAAATCATTTGAAAAATTGTAGAAGCTCGATGATTAATTTATATTGTGGAGGGCCAAAATTGGGTGTCAACAGATACATTTTCACTTTTCATAGAAAAATTAAAAATATAAGGTACAATTTATGTATGTCATGGCAAAAAGTTTGAAATCTTAGCTTTGTGAAAAAATATTTGTGGCAAATGTTTTAATTTTATAGCTATAATTTTTTTAATTTGTAGCTAAATACAAGTATCATTGCAACAATATTAAAAATATAAAATAGCCACCAATTTTATTTTTTCATAGCAAATAAATCAAGTCATTTGCTACAATAGAATATATTGTGTCTACAATATAAAAGTTGCTATAGATTTAATTTGTTGTGGCAAAAGAGTAAAAATATTTGCTACAAATATATATTTCGTAGCAAGAGTTTTGTACTACTATAGCTACAACACAATTTTTATAGTAGCTATAAGTATTAGTCCTTAGCCACATACCATGTAAAGTCTGTAGCTAACTTTTAGCCACCCTACATCTTGCCACGAATGCTACAAAAAAATATTTTATGGCTAAAGCGTTTAGCTACGGAAAATTTCATATTTAGCTACAATGTGTTTTGTAGCTTTAAATGCATTTTCTTGTAGTGGTCACACATCATTAACTGGTTAAGTGATATCTTTTGGCAAAAAATTACAACGTGAACAACAGTTTTCCTTCACTTCTTTTATTTATTTATTGTGCTTGGTAGTATCATGAGAATCATTAGGAGTCTGATTAGATCAACTGATTTTTTAAAAGTTGATAAGTATCTCATGCCGAAAATCACATTTAAATGCTAAAATTTATTCTATAAATAAACAATTGCGTGCTTTGATAAAATTGTTGAATGCGATGGTAAATTGTTCATTTGTTTGGGTATAAAGTACAAACAAATTCTTTTTTTTTTTGGTTAAAATGTCTTTAAAGGTATTTAAATGTGATGTAGTTCAAACTTCAATAACAAAGGAGATACATTTTATGATATAAAAAATAGTTCAATAACTTTGGTGCAAAGTGTTAAGTGACCATGTTTAAAACTGTAACATTTCAATCTGCTCTTTTTCGGGTTAGTAGGCAATGGGCTGATCACAGTCTTGATAAAAGAAAGAACAATTATGCAGTAGTATAGTCTATTCAAATTTTGCCAAGAAATATTCAAAGCACTTGGCTTCAGACTATGAATTTACAGTAAAATGTAGTCATCACAAAGACATACTTGTTCATCATTTACAGTTCCACATCTGTATACTACTCTCTATTTATTCTATAGTTCCAATTGTTGGAAATCTTTTTCCAACACCAAGTGTATCAGATATTAATTCTGTCTGCGTTGCTCAATGTTTGCACCCAGGCAGAGTCTTACAACATGGACCACTATGGCCAGTAAATGTAGGAAGACGGTAAATGTGCAATTGACAAAGTCAATTTCTCCAAATCGAGCATCATACAGTATCTCTTGGCTATATACCACAAGGTACCCCATGAACAATGACAGCAGAACATATGCCTGTCATAAGCATTATTCAAGTCAGTCATATTATTCATTCATTCATTAGACAGAGGCGAGTTCAAAACTAGAGTAAAGTAAGTTCAAAATTATTGTAATTAGTGAAATTGTATGCAAAATTACTGTTTTATGAACAAGGGAACTGTGTTATAGGATGCGTGTGAACACATTGTAAGCACACAACTTTCTTACCTTTAATGTCCACTGAGAAATGCCAAATGACAGATGCATTAGACTACAAGTGTGAATCAGGCCAGTGATGTAGATTTGGCTCCTTTCCCTTTCTTCCATGGCTGCAAGCAAGAAACTTCCAAAGACAATTGCTGCACCTTGCAAAAATCTAATGACAGCGCTGGAAAGAGAGATTTCTGAAGTTAGATATTGTTCAAATTATCAGATATTCTCAAATAACAAGGTTCTAATGCAGTCTGATGGCCATATTGCTCAACTTCTCTCATTCATAAGCCAATATAGTTCAAAACTGTTTTCGGTTTCTAAAGAATATAATTCCGAGTCACAATTTGGTAGCTGTAATTCCATTCCAATCCCCTAATTCTATGAATCTTAGTTACAACTTACAAGTCATCAATTTAGCTAAATGCTAATATCAGACCAACATTCTAAAACTCAATGCTAGTCATAATTCTCAAATTTTCTCATTCATAAGCTATGCATTATGCAAATTCTCCAATATGAAGCCTAACAGATCATGAACAAGAGTCATTACTGCAAAAAAATTCATTGTTTAGAATATATTGTATTTCTTACCAAATTTGGAGAGTAATTTTCTAAAATTAGTTAACTTAACTATGGTTATGATATTTGTTAATATAATATAATCTTGATCTTTAAACTTTAAATATGACACATGTCTCTAATCTAGACGTTCATCCTTGCCCATTTTCTTCTTTGTTAGTACACACAGCCGCCTCCGGTTGAAACCACCCACACTCCGAAATCGTCCTCACCCCGATAACCACATACCTACCCCTCCTTTAACGATTTCAAAGAAAATAATTTCAGATTCGCATTAGTCTTGTCGGAAAAAATGGAGTTTCGCCGGAATTGTTTTTGACTCAATTTGATTTTATTTTTGATGAAATTCTCGTCTACAACTCAAATGAAAATCTTTATCAGTAAATTCTTTTGTTTTTTTGTGTTTTGACTAGTTATTAGTATTTAACTGATACTTTTCCGATGAAGAAAATAACGACGACTATATCGATGATGGCGGCATGACGCTAGAAAGTAGGGGTGTACAAAACCGAACAAAACCGCAAACCGAAAAAAAAACCCGACTAGTGGCTGGTTTGGTGTTGAAAAAAAAAATCCGACTATATTTAGGTTGGTTTAGTTTTAACTTAAAAAAACCAACCCGAGACCAAACCAACCCGACGTTATATATATATAATTTTAAAATTTTATTTTATACATAAAAATATTTACTTTGATATAATTTTTAAATATTTCTTATACTTTTTCATAGTTTTTATCTTTTAATATATTATTTTAAGTTTGAAACTTAGAATTTTGAATGGTTCCATAAAGATTATAGTTCATAGATGTTGGTAATTATAATAAAACTTAAATCAAAATCAAATTAATACTAATGCAAAAAGAAAATCAATTTAACACTAAGAATGACA